>BLSH010438704.1:228313-253787 GCA_018402905.1 Glandirana rugosa | reverse complement strand
CCAATAGCTACCATAACCCCGGAATCATTTTTTTCTGCCAGCGAGTGCCCCCCCCCACCAGGTTCCAGTCATCTCCGCCGCTAACCGGACACGCCGGCAGCGGCGGGGATGATCAGGTCCTTCCCCCCAGTGTCTGAGCCGAGTGAGCGGCTGCAGCCATTCACCTGGCTCCATAACATAACATGGCAGGGCAGAAGCGATGTCACAAGTCACTTCCGCCCAATGGTCTTAAAGGGCCCATTTTTTTTTGCGCTGATTTTTTTTTTTTTTCATTCTACTGTAAATATGAGATCTGAGGTCTTTTTGACCCCAGATGTCATATTTAAGAGGTCCTGGCCTGCTTTATTCTATTACAATGAATGTTTACATTACTTGTAATAGGACTAAAAATGATAATTTTTTTTTCAAAAAAGAGCAATGTAAAAATAAAAATTAAAATAAATAATAATAAAAAAAAAAATTTAAAGCGCCCCGTCCCCGCGCAGAAGCGAACTAATATGTAAGTCCCGCCCACATATGAAAACGGTGTTCAAACCACACATGTGAGGTATCGCTGCGATCGTTAAAGCGAGAGCAACAATTCTAGCACTAGACCTCCTCTAACTCAAAACTGCTAACCTGTAGAATTTTTTAAACATCGCCAATGGAGATTTTTATGTTGCAAAGTTTGTCGCCATTCGGCGAGAGGACGCAATTTTGAAGCATGACATGTTGGGTATCATTTTACTCGGCGTAACATTATCTTTCACAACATAGAAAACAAATTGGCCTAACTTTACTGGTGTCTTCCTTTTTTCACTCCTAAATGGGAATTTTTTCAAACAAAATCACGCTTGTAAGACCGCTGCGCAAATACAGTGTGACGTAAAGTTTTACAATGGCCGCCACTTTATTCTCTGGGGCAGGGGTCCTCAAACTATGGCCCTCCAATTGTTCAGGAACTACAATTCCCATCATGCCTAGTCATGTCTGTGAATGTCAGAGTTTTACAATGCCTCATGGGATGTGTAGTACCGCAACAGCTGGAGGGCCGTAGTTTGAGGATGCCTGCTCTAGGGTGTTAGAAAAAAATATATAATGTTTGGGGGTTCTAAGTAATTTTATAGCAAAGAAACACCGAACTCCAAAAAGAGGCTTGGTCTTAAAGTGGTTAAGGTACAAAATGTTTAGGTGTTAGCATGCCCCCTCACCCCCCCCCCATGTTTTACTTACCTGAGACCTCATTCGACCCAGCACCATGCGCGTCTGCAGATCTTTTCTCCCCTCGCATCCGGGTCTCGCTGGCTTTGCTGGGGCACTGGGTGCCCTTGGCTCTCAGTGCTGTCAATCAAAGCTAGTGATGAGGGGGTGGGGCTGAGTCCCGCTGTCTGTGTCAATGGAGGCAGCAGCGAAGCTCGGGTGTTGGCATGCAGCCACTTCCCATGGGGGCACTGAACAGAGGGGAGGGGCCAGGAGTGCTGGCAGCGCGACTGAAAAGAGTAGGTTCGCAGCCACTCTGTGCAATTCCATTGCATAGAGCAGGTAAGGATAGATATGTTTATTTATTTATTTATTTTTTAATTTACCTTTAAAATCACTTTAATCCAATGATGGGATCCTTCTTTAAACTGGTTTCTAGTAGTTAAATGGTTTGATTTTTTTTTTTGTTTACTATTTTTTTTCTGTGCTGTCCAACTCCCTTCTCTTTTGTTTTTTTCCCCACTGATCTTTAATAGATCATGCTAAGAGAAATCTCAAATATGGCACAATTCATTTTTAAGGGTGCTGTAGGAGGCACAAATGTGAAATCATTTATTTGTAATGTGGTGGTAATAGTGGTGATCATTAGCAGTCTCATGTAATGGTTCCAAGTCCATGATTGTGTCGTGAAGCATGTCCTTGGTCTCTAACAATTCAGTTCATATGTTCGCAGTTTCTGACTATTACCTGATGCCTATCTTTTAGTCTGAAAGCTTTCTGTAATAATGCATAAACTAAACTGTCCATCGGTGTTCAGAGGTAATCACATAGGGAGCAATTACATGTGGTTAGTGATAGATGAGCACCCCTGGACAGAAGCAGTATATACATTATACGTTTAAGAAATTCCCGAGCGATAATTATAACGAGGTCTTTTATCAATCAAGTTTCTTTTTAAAAGCATACACCAAGTGATCTGAATATGGACTAAATAGGGAATATATTTATTCACAAGACATGTATTCACAATAAATAGTTAGATATGGGTGGCATAAAAAAACGAAATCTTACATAAAATACAAAATTATTTGCAACACTCGCTAATGGGTTTTGCTCAGCAATATGAATGAAATGAAAGGATTAATTTCTCCCAGTCTAGGTAAAAACCATATAATATAGAATTAATTATCAGACAAAAATATCTGCAATTTGTGTAGCCAACAGTTACTCCTCTGCAGTTGGAGTGAGAGTCAAAACCACGTAAAAAACGTAAAACTGGTTCGCTAAATATAGCGCCAAACAAAAATAAAGTTAATGAAAGATCTGCGATGGTTGTTACAACTGGGGAATCATAGTCTAAATATCATGAGCACTCATTATTCAGTTATCCAAAAAATCAATGACAAAATCAATAAAACATATTTACCCTTCCAAAATGGCTGCTGGCTAGAGTTGAGCGAACCCGAACTGTAAAGTTCGGGTCCGTACCGAACTTTTGGGTGTCCGGGACCCGGACCCGAACCCTGACTTTTCAAAAAAAGTCTGGGTTCGGGGTTCTGGTAATTTAATAAAAGTTTTGAAAATTGCTGTAAAAAAAGTCCTGCAAAGTCCCATAGGTCTGGAAAAGGAAGGAAAATGGGGGTAAGGGTCGGACAAGTGCCCTACAAAGAAATGGGGATAGGGAAATAACTTAAAATAATTTTTTTTAAAAATCACATAAAAAAAATCAAAAATGCAGGTGGATGTGGACTATATTCAAACTGTGTGAGAAAAGTATAAATTAGCCGGGAGAAGCCATATCACTGTTCTAAGTGTTCATACCACTGTTCTAAGAACAGTGATATATCTATCACTGTTCTTAGAACAGTGGTATGGCTTCTCTCCGCTAATTTTTAGTTTTCACACACAGTTTGAAGATAATTGTAGAACAGTGATATCATATCACTGTTCTATATTGTAGAACAGTGATATGATATCACTGTTCTACAATAGTCTTCAAACTGTGTGTGAAAACTATAAATTAGTGGAGAGAAGCCATACCACTAGTGATTTTTTTATCGGGACTGCGATATTGCAGCAGACATGTCGGACATTTTTCACACTTTTTTGGGACCAATGACATTTATACAGCAATCAGAAATGTAACTATCCACTGATTACTGTATAAATGTCATTGGTAGTGAAGGGGTTAACCTGCAGGGGGTGATCTAGGCATTAACTGTGTTCCCTGTGTGTATTGTTTGATAAGCCCATCCCCCTCACAGTATTCTAACTGTGAGGGGGATGGGCTGCCAGAGGCATAACAGATCTAACTGATCCCAGTGACAGGAATCAGTAGATCTCTCACATGCTGCCTGACACGTGTTTACATTGGCGGTTCCCCGTTTTTCTTCTCTGCTAGGCAATTGCAGCTCGCCAGCGGAGATTGAGTCCCCCCAAGCCACGGCTACATTCCTGCAGAGTGCGGCGGGCACGAGAGTGCGCCCCCTACAGTGCACATGTGAGCCGCCCTTTATAGCCGGCGATTTGCGGGATGCTGCCAATCTGCAGCAGTAAATATACTCAGCCCGTCGGGAACCTGTAAACGGAGATACATTTCTGACCATTTGCAATGCAAAAAACGATTCGAAGCGCAAATGCGGCTAAACGCAGCATGTAAATGTGGCACAACGGACGTTTTTAACCACTTCCCGACCAGCGCCGTAAATAGGCGGCGGCTGGCTTTGAGCGGCTCTACCGGGACATAGCCTGCACCTGCAGGCTATATCCCGGTATCATTTTTTAGAGCCGACGGTCGGCTATACAGGGGCAATGACCGATCCTGCTCGGGAGCCGCTCGGCCGTTATCCCAGGGGCCGGGAGGGGACACCCCCCCTCCCTCCACCTTCCACCGCTCTTCTCCACCCCCCGTCCCACCGGGAGACCGGAGCAACGATCCGGCGACTCCGCCGGCTGAAGGAGACCTGATAGAAGCGGTAATTGACTACGCTCGGGTCTCCTTCGGCAAATTCCAGAAGCCGGTTTACTCTGCGGCTAACTGAGCCAATTTTAAGACCCCCCAGCCTTCCAAAAAGTGTACCTGTCACCATATATTACTATCACAAGGGATGTTTACATTCCTTGTGATAGCAATAAAAGTGATCAGATTTTTATTTTTTTTTAAGGAACAGCGTTAAAAACAAATAAATAAATAACATTTAAAAAAAAAAAAATAATTTAAAGCGCCACTGTCCCCGCGAGCTCGCGCAGCAAAGAAAACGCATACGTAAGTCACGCCCGCATATGAAAACGGTGTTCAAACCACACATGTGAGGTATTGCGGCTATCGCCAGAGTTTGAGCAATAATTCTAGCAAAAGACCTCCTCTGCACATCTAACCTGGTAACCGAAAGAAATTTTTAAAGCGTCGCCTATGGAAATTTTTAAGTACCGTACTTTGTCGCCATTCCGCGAGTGTGCAACATTTTCAACCGTGCCATGTATGGTATCTATTTACTCGGTGTAACATCCTCTTTCACAATATACAAAAAATTGGGCTAACTTTTCTGTTGTCTTATTTTTAAAATTTATTTAAAAGACCGCTGCGCAAATACCGTGTGACAAAAAGTATTGCAACGATCGCCATTTTATTCTCTAGGGTGTTTGAAAAAATATATATATAATGTTTGGGGGTTCTACGTCATTTTCCCAGAAAAAAAAACTGTTTTTAGCTAGTAACCAACAAATGTAAAAAAGGGGCCCGGTTGGTAAGTGGTTAAACGTCGGTTACTAGATGTCAAGTTCCATCGTTCAGGAGAGGTTTCAAAACGTCCCGTGTACATGAAGCCTTATAGTGGGATCTTCATTGTATAGGGTTCATATACTGTATGATAAGTGATGATTAGTTGAATTCCTACATGGTTTGGGACTTTTGAGGAGATAAACTCGATTTTTACTAACTCTGTCTATTTACCAATCCTAAGGGCCCATTCACGATCAGATCCGACTTCGGCGCGACTTTGCTAGGCACTTGCAGCGCGACTTTCCTGCCTGTGGCCAATCAGAGAAGGGAAGGAGGGGCTTGCCCCAAATCAAATTGTATTCTTTTCACTGTAAAGTCGCTTGCATTAAGATGGGGATCCAACTTGGAGGCGACTTCCATTTACTTCTATGGGCAAAGTCGGATAGAAGTCACCTTGGAGTCGCGCAGGAACCTTTTTTTGAAGTCGGAGCGACTCAGTAGTGTACATTAAGACGGTTCCCATTCATTTGAATGGGATTTGACATGTCAAGCGACTTGAGGAGACTCAAGTTGGAGTGAAAGTCGCTCCAGCGTGAATGGGCCCTTAGAAGTGTTCAGCTAGGTAAACATTTCCCAAAGTTTTCTTTGTTTGACAATGGCGTCCCCTGGGGAAAACAATAGAGTTTGCTGTTACTTCAAGGCTTCTCAAATGAATCCTGTTTAGAGACCATAAAATATAATTCCCCTTGGCTTTATATATTAGTAATCAGACAACCTGTTTACAGATTTCTAACCAGGTGATAAAACACAGGATGTTCTTTTTTGAAAAACTCTCATGTGTCTGATCTGAGGCTGAATTTGTTCTTATGGCCTATACAATCTTAATCCTCATCTGAAATTTATGAAATATGTTTATTTCTTCATTAAAGTTCTGTCAAGGTGATCTATGTATATTGCAGGGATTTTAACAAACTTTGTTGCAGATTCCTACCTTTTTGTTCTTCTGAAGAAATGACTGTTTGTTTGTTTGCCTGGTCTGTGTCCATGTGCGGCGTGAATCTGTATGGAAGTAGCTTTATAATTGTCATTCAGCTGCTGCACCTGCAGGGTTCTAATGAGGACATTGGCAAGATCTGCATTCCTTTAGACACTATTTCCCTTTGGGAATATCTAACAAAAATGACATTTTTTGTAGAGGATGCGAAAAATCTGACTTGTATATTAATGCAGACTTCTGGGAAAATCAGTGAACCAGTCACACAAGCAGGAAATTACATTTTCAGGGGGTGTACTGTACACCATCTATGCACACAGAATGCCTCCAGGTTGCCATATTGCGTTACATTTTACAAAAAACGACAGCGCTGCAGATTGAAAAGGAAAGGTAATTATTTATTTATTTATTTTTTTCCAAAATAATATTTTATTAACAGTAATATACAGATGACAGCACAGAGCCAACTTAGAGGTGAATAAGGTATACAGTGACAATAAGACAAGGTAAATCTGTTGAATACAGAGCAGCTAATAGGCACATTGTCTAAGTATGCATGAATTTTGTAGCAATAAATTCCCATTTTGTACTATACTCGATGGTGTGTCTCATATGAGAAGGGGGCCGTGGGGTGCTGCAGGCGGACGGACGGCGCCGTGTGCTTCTTGTTCGTGATTATTATTACCATGTTCTTGTTGTATTTAGCTGGAAGTATCATAATGGTGGCGTATAATGGGGGAGTGTGTGACACGGTGCTTATGCTTGTATGCGTGGCCTGTATGCATACATGTTATAGGTCTGTATTCTCATCTTTGGGGGATGTTGCATGAAGAAGGTGGGGGGGGGGGAGTAGGGTTATGGCGGGAGGAGAAGGAAAATCTGAGGGGGGACAAGGGGAGAGAGTGTGGGGGAGGAGAATAGATTGCGTGTCTATGAAAGTTTTCGGGCTATGAGTGAGTGTGGGGTTGATGGGTGTATGTGTGTATTTTATGTGCGTACTTTTATCAATAACACATACTCCTCACACATTCTTGTTATCTTGTGGCGAGATGCAAGGAAAGGCCGTAGGTAGCGCTTTTGCCTAGAATTCAGGTAGGCAGTTGGGGGTTTGTGCGCTGGAACTCAGTCGGACTAGGGGTGGGGCGGATGCAATGCAAGATTGTATTCAGAGGACGATTGAAATTTGATCCAGCCGGCCCAAAGGGTGTAGAATCTATGTGGTGCATTCCGGTAGATAGAGATGAGTTCCTTCATCTCAGCCGTTTTGTCAATTCGTCGGTACCAGTCTGTTAGGGTTGGCATTTTTTTTTGTACTCCATAGTGTGGGGATGCAGGCTTTTGCTGCATTGACCATCATCATGGCTAGTGACCTGTGGTATGGGAATGACTTTACCTCCTGATGATTGATTAGGTATTGAGCGGGGGTGAATTCTAGTGTGTGTGATGTAATTTTCTTAATTCGATTGTATACCTGCTTCCAAAATGTTTGGATATGTGGGCAATCCCACCAAATGTGGAGGAAATTTCCAGGGGTGTGGGAGCAGCTCCAACATCTGTCAAGTATGGACCTATCAAATTTGTGCAGGATGGAGGGGGTACAGTACCACCTGGAGATGATTTTGTAATTAGTTTCCTGTATGGAAACATTTATGGAACTTTTATGGGCATGGGTGTAAACGTCTGCCCAATCCGCTGCAGATATATCAGACTGAAGTTTTTGGAACCAGGACTTGCACACTCGGCCAATCCCAATCTGCTTGGGATTTCTCCCAGAGCCTCTAATGGATCATGGAAATGATGTGGCGTTGAGGTGTGGTACTCAAACATAGTTTTTCGAAGGGTGATGAAATCGTCGTTAGATTGGTTGTGCGTTTAATGCTATTTATGTAATGTTTTATTTGCATATACCCGAAAGCATTTAGATGGGGTTCAGCTAGGTGGGAGTTTATGTGCTCTAGGCTTTGTAGGTTTCCGTCTCTGAGGAGGTGGTACAGTCTTATGCCTGTCCACGGTTGTTTGGCAGCGAGTGGGTGGAGGGCTGATCCGGGGGGGAATTCGGGATTTTGCAGCAATGGTGTCAGTCAGCCCGGTATTTTAGAATGCTCTCTTTTTAGGCATAAGGAGTTAAAGCATATCAGAGTGGGGTTAATGAGCAGGTGGGTTGTTAGGGGATTTGGTATTAAGTTATAGCGAACCCAGGTGCTCTGGCTGATGGGTGAGTTTGAGAAGGCGCTCTCTAGCTTTACCCAGTCTTTGGTTTGGTGATGTATCTGCCAGTCTACAATTCGCTGCAGGTGACAGGCCTAGTAGTAATGTTGCAAGTCGGGTAGACCGATGCCCCCTTTCACTTTAGGTTTAATCAGTTGGGAGTAGTTGATACACAGGAGTTTGTGGTACCAGAGAAAGGAACTACTAATCTTTTTCATTGTAAGGAAGAAGGCTTTTGGGAGTTGAATGGGGACTGTTTGGAGCAGGTATAAGATACGGGGTAATATGTTCATTTTAATGATAGCCGTTCTTCCGAACCATGAAAAGTGCGCTTTGTTCCATTTTTCTAAGTATGTTGCGATGGTTTTGACGATAGGGAGGACGTTTTTGTCGTATAGTTTTGATAAGTGAGTAGGTATTTGGATGCCTAGGTAAGTTATTGCTTCTGAGGCCCAATTGAACGGGAAGTTCTCTTTACTGTTTGCGACTTGGGTGTCCGTAAGCGTGATGTTCAGAGCCTGGGAATTGGAGAAGTTTATTTTATAGTGGGAAATTAATTGGAAAAGTTTAACCTCCTATAGGAGGTTTGGAAGGGATATGTGGAGTTCCGAGAGAAACAATAGTACGTCGTCGGCATACGCGACTATCTTGTATTGCGCGTTGTTAATGGTGATTCCATGTATGTTGGTGTTTTTGCATATTCTTTGCAGGAAGGGTTCGATTGTAAGAACGAACAGAATAGGGGATAGCGGGCACCCCTGGCGAGTGCCGTTTCTGATGGAGAAGGCATTTGACAGAATGCCGTTGGTGCAAACTCGTGCCCTAGGATTTGAGTATAGGGATAGTATAAGGTTTATCAGGCGGTTACCAAAGCCTATGTGTTGAAGTACCGCTGCTAAATAGTCCCAAGCTAGTCTGTCAAATGCCTTCTCGGCATCAAGTGAAAGGAGGAATCCAAGGGAGTTTGATGCAGTCAGCCAGTGATGTATGTTAATGGTCTTCAGGGTGTTATCATTGGCCTCTCTGCCCGGGATAAAGCCCACTTGGTCTTTGGAGATTACGTTTGTGAGAAGTGAGAGGATGCGGTTGGCCAGGATTTTGGCAAAGATCTTTATGTCCATGTTGAGGAGAGAGATAGGTCTGTAGTTTGAGGCCATTTCGTGATCTTTCCCTGGTTTCAGTATGACACAGATGTGGGCATCTAAGAGGTTATGGTGGGGACTGGTTGGTTGGTAGAGTTGGTTGAACGCTCTTAGGTAGGGGTCTGCTAAAACCTCTGTGAATATTTTGAAGTATGACATACAGAATCCATCTGGCCCAGGGCTTTTGCCTGGTTTCATCTGCTTTATGGCTGTTTTGAGTTCTTCTAGGGTCAAAGGGCTGTCTATGTCGATTGCCTGTTTAGATAAGGGCTTTGGGTTATGTAAGAAAGTCTAATATGATCGCATAGTGTGAATCGTGTTCTGTGTTTGGTTTTTGTTCTGGTGGGAGATTATAGAGAGCTGCGTAATAGTTTGCAAAGTGATTTGCAATGTCTGTGTTGTTAGTTAGTTAGTTCTGTGGAGTGTAATTTACGGATGGTATAGTTGGCTTTTTTTGCCTGTAGAGCTCTGGCCAGAAGTTTCCCTCTTTTGTTGCTGTGTTTGTAGAATAGCTTTTGCGAGAGTGCAAAATTTTTCCTTACTTTTTTACTCAACACCTCACGCAATTGGTCTCAGGCTTGTTGCATTTCTGTTAAGGTGTTGGCGGCTTGGGTGAGTTTGTGAGTGCATTCTAGTTTTTGAATAAACTTTAGTAGGGCATTACTCATCTCTTGGTTGACACATTTACGGTGGGCAGCCATTTTGATAAGTGTCCCCCTAAGCACACATTTATACGCTTCCCACTGAGTTAGGTGTGACGTGTCAGTGGTGTTGTTTGTGGTAAAGAAATCATTGATGGCTTGGTTGATTTGGAGTATGTTTATGGGGTCTGTTAACAGAGAAGCGTCTAGCTTCCAGGTACTATTAAAGTGAGTGAGTTCAGGGAAGGTACGGGGGGCCGTTATTGGGTGATGGTCAGAAATGAACATCAGTTGGATGGTGGCTTCAGTAAGAAAGGGGAGGTCTCTTTTGAGAGAGGAATAGGTAATCGATCCTCATATACTTATCGTGGGGTGCGGAGTAAAAGGTGAAGTCTCTGGTATCCGGGTGAAGGGTATGCCATGTATCATGTAATAGGAGATCATGGATTTGGGGTTTAATTTGTTTAAGGGCTTTGTATGGTAAGGCAGAGGAACCATTAGATGTGTCTTCCAGTGGGTTCAGGGCGACGTTGAAGTCCCCTCCCATAAGGAGGATACCCGAGTAAAAGGAAGATAATGTCATCGAGATGTCTCTAAAGAAACTGACTTGGGCCACATTCAGGCTGTATATATTGGCAATGGTTATTGATCTATTCCGGATCGTACCTTTGATGAATATGAACCTGCCTTGTTCGTCTAGTAGCGAGTTGCGTATGTCCAATGGTGTGTGTCTGGATAAGAGGGTGGAAACTCCTTTGGTCTTGGCAAATGGGTTAGGTGCGTGGTATGCTGTCGGGTTGTCTCTGTTCGCCAGTTTGGAGATATATATTTTTTTTAAAATGCGTTTCCTGTAAGAGGACTACATCCACTTTGATTTTTCGCAGGTAGAGTAAAAGTTTGGATCTTTTTTCTGGCACGTTCAGTCCTTTTACATTAAGGGAGAGTACTTTAAGTTTTGTCAGTCTAGAGTTGGTTTGCGGGTGCATTTTGGCCGTGAGGTGATTAGGTAGGGGGATCTGAGAGTTAATGTTCGATTCGACACTCATAGTTGTGATGTCAGTGTGTCTCGTGGAGTGGGGGGTTGGGGGATGTGGGTAAGTGAGGGAAGGGGGGGGTCAGGGGATGAGGAAGGGTAAAGGACGAGGATTCAACCGACTGGCGAGGTAGACCAGCTACCCTGTCAGAGAAGATTGTCAGTAAGTGTCAACACTAATATTTAAACTATGTTGTTGTAGGGCATGCTAGGATTAAGGAGGATTCAAGTGGTATTAGGTTTTTATTGGGAGAATTTACGCTACCCGTGAAGCCCTGATTAGGGCAGGGAAGTGGAAGGAAGGAAGGAGAGTCAGCTTGTGGTGTGTCTGTGATTGATGATGGGAAAGAGGTATGTGGCAGTGTCCTAATTAGGGACTGGGAGGGCCTAAGATTTACATAGATAATTTGTCAATATGGGGGGCGTTTATTTTAAACGCGTACCACAAATAATGGACCGGGGAGAAGCATGCATCTGCATGAACCTGAGGTATAATTTTATTGTTGTGGGCGGATTAGCCTAGTGTTTGAGGGTTACATATGGGCCTTCTGGAGTTCTGTCCAGACCACCCTCACTTGAGTGTACAGAGCCTCTGCCTAGAGTCAGTTTGCTCATAGGTATGTCTAATGGAATTCCCATCTAGGGATAGTGTCTCTGGGAGGGTGTTCAGGTTACAGCTGTCTTCATTACAATATGTATCAATATCAGTATTGTTTGAATATGGTAGGAGTTAGAATCACCAGTCAAAATACATCAACATGAGCAATAACAAAGACATAAACATTAACAGTAACATTAGGTCGCAACTTTTGGTCATGTTCTGCATGTGATTATAGCAGCCTGGGTGATCACGCGATACGCATGATTAGGTACAGTGAACACTAGGTAAGCACTTAGTTAGATGAACGAAGGGAGCCGTACTGTACTCCCCTAGTGTAGGTTCCAGGGAAGCGAGCTATTTGTCACATGCAGGATGCTGCCAAGGTAACAGTGAACAGGAATTAAAGAAGAATAGTATGAATAGTAACAAGAAAACCCCTTCCATTAACCAGAACATATTTCGTATTGGGGTGTCAAAGCTATAACGTTAACGTCACTCCGGATAAAGGGGCTACACGTTTGTTGGGGAATGCTATCAAGATGGAGATGGGGGCACTAAATGTCGGTGAACGTTGGCGTACACCTGGCCCTTAAACTTGAGTTACACCGTCAGTGTTAGCTCGTTGTTGAGATAGCCGTGAATAGCTCTGACAAGAGAGAGGGTAGTGACCTGGCATATATAAAAGGTTGTGGGAGGTTGGAAAAGGGTAATGCATATTACTGTCACTGAGGTTACAGAGGTGGTGATATCCCAGTTCTTTCTGTGCAATGCAATGACTGGTCGTGTCAGTAGCCAGGAGCCCGGTGGACTGCCCGCGACATACTGGCCGTCCATAGATCTGGCACAGGCTGGTGACTATTAGGTTCATTTGGGAAAAGCATTGGAGCCCTCAGATGAGAGTGGACGATGATGTAGGGAGAAGTTTAACCTGCATGATATTGGTGCCATACACAGGGGCGAACCAGCACTACACTCTCGGCTGGGAGAATAATCTGGAAAAAGGCTACGAGCAGGGTAGCAGGGTTCATGGTGTATTAAGTCTGGTGGGAGAGCCTGAATGGTATAACACATAGTTGGCAGTGGATGGAGTTGAAATTGTGAATCTACTCTCATCTCTGTGTGCCTGGTAGGGCAGAGCGTTAGGGTCAGGAAGGTAGTACATAGTGTCACAGCCGCCTCTGCTGTGAATGTGACAGCTCTATCCATTTAGTGGAGGTTTGTGGGGAGACCGGAGGGCAATTATGTGTTGGGACAAAATGGGGCATATTGTAGAGGTAAGTTGGGCTGTTACTCACAAGTTTCTTGGCGTGAAAAGTGAGCGTGGGCTTGATCACTTAGTTCCGGCCGGAAGGAAGAAGGCATGTCGCCGCTGGGATGGTCAATGTCTTTTGGATTTTCTATGTGCCGGGGAGGCTGGTAAGCTGCTTTTGCCTGGGGAGCAGCGGTTGGCTGGTTGGGGCGACCTGTGCGGTGAATGGCGGCATCTTCTTTGTATTTCAAAATTTTCTCTTTGATAGATGTCCATAGGCTCTTCTTGGGGTTGAATTGGGAGCTGCATGGTGAGGTGGCAGTCAGGGAGCTCCATGTCCGGGATGCCCAAAGCTGCACAGAAGGAGTGTATATCTTCTGGGTGTCTGAGGTGCGCTGTTCTACCCCCTGTGCTTGCTTGGAGGCAGAAGGGGAATTTCCACCTATAAGGCAGGTTCCTTTCCCTCAGGACTTCTAGTAAGGGTCTTAGTGCTCTGCGTTTGTGTAATGTAATTTGGGATAGGTCTTGATACAACTTTATTCCATGGCCACGATGCAGTATCCGACCCCCATAGTCTCACCTGTCTCATGATTTCTTCTTTTAGCCTGAAGTTTCCAGGCAACCTATTATGTCCTTTGGGGGATCGGTGTCTCTTCCTCTGGGGCGAAGGGCGCGGTGTAGGCGCTCAAACTTGATCTCAGTGTCTGGGGGCCTTCTGAGTAGGTCGTTGAATATGGCCGTGGCTGACTGAGCAATATGGTCTGAATCGAATGATTCCAGTATGCCTCTCAACCTGACATTATGTCTGCGTCCTCTGTTGTCTATATTTTCTATATGCCTGTGGAGATCTCTTAGTTGTTGGGACTGTATGGAGACTGTTCTTCTTCTCTCCTGTATGGCGGCCTCATGGCACTCTGAAGCATCTTCTAATTCCTCTAGTCTCCCCGCCACTGCCTGCATGTCTAGCCAGAGGTCTGCTATGGCTGCTGACAAGGTGTTTTTAATGTCAGCAGCCACTGCTCTGAGATTGTCTAGGCTTAGTGCTTTATCTACTGGAGCAGAAGCAGGGGGACCGCTGCGAGCAGGGTTGGCGCGCCGTGTGGGGCTGCGGCTCACCTCCCTCTCGGTGCCTGAGGCCTGTGTGTAGGTAGCGTCCCGTGAGCGGGACCGCAAGCGAAACATTGCCGGTATGTTGGCACTTAGCTGCGTGTCGGAGTGCCATGGTGAGCGGGACCTGGAGGCAGAGTGTTCTCTCTCGGTTTTCTTTAGCTGGCTTGGCTCTCCTTGTAGCTGATGGATGGGCTCCAGGGTAGCAGAGTGGTAGAGCTATGCGGCCATCTTCCTCGATGTCCGGGATACACCCCTGGTAATTGTTAATAACATTCAATTACATCATGTCACAATTGTATACGCTATATTATTATTTTTTTGTTTGTAATTTTTTTCTCACGAAAGTGGAGCTACCCTTTCAGGCCTGATCTTCTGTCCCGAACGGTAGGCAATTAATCCTGTGTGATTATTTATACACACCAGCAGACAGTTGCAGCCATTGCCAGCCTATCATTACTTAGTACAGGCTTCCTGGCCATGGTTGTCTGCCCACCCCCTGGGAACCCAGGCAATACTTTTTCACTAGATACTTGCAGCACCATGGCCATGTGAATGAGGCCTTAAAGTATAACCAAAGCACCTTTCACATGGGCGGTCTGCTCAGTGGGCTCCGCTTTACTCAGCGCGGTAATCGTTCCACTGATCCCCGCTGAGCAGGTGGTGACAGGTCCATCTCCTCTCACTGTGCTGAGACAGACCAGCCAGAGCCCTGCTCTCCTCTATGGGGAGATCAGATGAAAATGGACTGCCTGTCCATTTTCATCAAATCCCAGCTGATCCGATCCGCCAAACGGATGGAAAATAGGGTCACCATCCGTCTGGTTTACATGGACAGGATCGGATCGGATAGCAGCAGGCATGTCACCGCTGACATCCGCCACTCCGTAGGAGTGAATTAAGGCTCCAATCATGTATGCATGGCAGGACCTGATCGGAAAGCCTGTGTAAAAGGGGCCAAAGGCAAAACTTTTCCTTAATTTTCAGGGATTTCCTCTCACTTCCTGCTTGGCTATGGGACAGGAAGTAAAGGGAAATCTCCCCAATGGAATATAGATGGCAGAAAAAAAATGACAGGTGTTATAACCCTTCCTTGCTCTATCCAAAATGAAAAAGAAAATGTTGCCTATAATTACACTTTAACTGTGCGTATGTATAATTGTATTTGTATATGTTGGTAGTTATGAAAATAAGCATTGATGGGACAAATGGGACAAATTACATAATGTGGTATTTTGTATCATGTTATAAGATGTTACTAAATGTCAACTGCTTTCTCCCTAATTTACAATATGTATGTTTTCTGTCTAGCTCTCGATGGGTCTTTCCCTATAAGGGTTCATCTAGATTCCAAGTTATCCCCACATTTTACTATAACTGTCTATGCTATTCTACCAAAAGGTGAAACCCTCAGTGGCCTCACCTTTTTTGAAGTCTCGGCATGCATTGGAAACAAGGTGAGTAAAGATTGCGTCATATTTAATGCAATATAATGCACTTACTGTACTATTTGCAAAATGTAATAACCTGTGGCACACACCCCACATTGTCTACAACAAATGCTTATTTTTTAATTTAAATATTTTTAAAGCATCTAGTTTCTCTGGGTTAGCATGGTATGCATAAAGTCATTGAGTTATTTTGTTAAATAGGAAAGTTTGCGGGTCATTTAAAAAACCCACCTCAGTTAAAAATTGACCTAGCATCAGATATATATATATTTTTTTTTTTTATGTGGCCATCCTGCAGCCTTTTCCTGAAACCTGTAATAAAGGAGTTCTAAATGAAGCCAGAGAATTAGGCAAGCCTTCCAGGCAATTGGCATTTGAAGAAGGGCAGTAGAGGCAGCTTCTATATTTCTGCCAGCACAGGTTTCTGTTAACCCTTTGACTGCCAAGGATTTGTCCTATATAGCCTGCCAATTAAAGGGATAATTAAAGCTGCTTATATTTTTCCTGGATCATCCTTTCTCCCCTCATCAACATAACATTTTTTTAGTTAAATCCTTTCCATTTTCATTACATACATTATATTAGACCCAGTGATATAATCACTGGGTCTCTGTGCTTTTCTATACAATGCAGGCAGATCATGGTTGAAAGTGACCGGCAAGAGTGCTGTAAATAGCTTCCTGAAAACATTGAAGCATTGTGCCTCAGTACTCCACCCAAGAGCCAGAGTTCTGCAGATATCGAACTGTCTACGCGGATAATATAAGCCCCATCCTGTGTTCTGTCTTATGCGATAGACAGTTGCATTTTAATTTAAGTAATAATTGGCCGATACAAGAGCAGGAGAGAGGGAGGGATGGTTACATCTCTTCCCATAGATATTAGGGCTGTCAGGAGCACCTAGTGCTCCTGCTCCTCATTTCAGCATCCGGAATTTGGCTATGGCACTCTCCTTGTCTGTCTTTCCACTTGCAAAGTGATTAATGTGATCAGTCTCTGGGTGGAAACCAAACCTGTTATAAGCCAGCCAATCCCTTGCTCGCATGCATGTGATAGAGAGTGATAAGTGTGTAATTCCTGATCAAGCCCCCTGTCTGTCTGCCTTGCTCTGCTTGTTTGGATTTCCCTGTGACCTTGGACCAGATATTGGACTATTCCCTGAACTCTGCCTGCCTTTTACCTGGACTGTCATTTTACCACTCTGACTATCTGCCAACCGCAAGTACCTGTTTGCTATGCTCAGTTTGCGCCTGTCCTGGTGTGGTGGCAAGGCACTATAGCATTGTGAATAAGTCCTGGGGGCAACCGAGTACTGGTAGGCCTGCTTGCCTTATGGGAAAGGGTGCTGCTATAGGTGAAGAACACAGTAGCCAACTGTAGTGGCTGACCACCTGCATTGGGGTAGATGTAACAAGCGCCCTGTTATGTATTTAGTGTGTTATACTGAACTCTTATGCTGACAGGTTAGAGTTTTCCCTGGAAGCTAATAAGATGGCCGATGCTGTGCAGAAAAGAGCTGTGTTAGGGCCGGTTCACACTGCAGCAATGCGGGAACCCTGTGAATCCACTGAAAGTTTCCGCATTGCTTGTCTCCCAGCGGCAGTTCACACTGCACTATGCGAACTGTGGGGAGTGTCAATAGAAAGCTAATGACACCCCCAAATCAGTTTGTATATTGCAGTGCGAACTGCAAACTCGCACAGGAATCGGATCGCATGGTGTGAACCACCATGCGATCCGATTCTGACCCTGCCAAAAAAAGGGTCCTGTGCGAGTTTGCTCCAATTTTGATGCAAATTCAGCCATACAATAAATATGGCTGAATTTGCATCGCACAGAGATCACATGTGACTCACACTGCAGTGCGGTGTGAATCACATCCGATCTCTGAGATCAGAGTTGTGTGAACCGGTCCTTACTAAGTGTTATTGGATCTAAGACTTTTTGATATTGCCTGCTCACTGATATCTCCTGCTAAACCAAAAGACTGCTCATATGAGGACATAGTGGCACTGCTAAAAAAATCATTTTTCACCCACCGCATCTGAAACAGTGAGGAGTTTCCATTTCAACAGACGAAACCAACAACCGGGTGAGAGCATTGCAGGATATATTGCAGAACTGTGCAAGCTATCTGAAAATTACAAATTTGGTGCCAGTTTAGAATCCTTGCTAAGGGACAGGCTAGTGTGTGGAGTACAAGATGAAGCACTTCAGAGGAGACTTCTAGCCAAACAGAGCTTAACTTTTATTACTGCACAAGAGGAAGTGCTCGCATATGAGGCTGCATACCTTCATTCAAAAGAAACTCAATCTGCCTCCAGCAAAGATAATTCATCGGATATAAATCGAGTGGCAAAGGTTAAATCAAAGGACTTTGCACCACACACTGATGTTGCAGTTCCCTTTACAGGGAAGCGTTACAGCTGCGGCAGGAAACACAGGCGTAATACATGTCATTTTAGAAATGCAGATTGTCACACATGCAAACGTAGAGGTCACATACAGACAGTCTACAAATGTGAATACAATGCCAACAGCAGCACACTCCATTAATGCGCCAATTGTTGTCCTAAATGATGAAACCTCTACAGGTGTTTATACAAATGACTATGTGTATAAAGTGGAAAACTCTTCATCAGGACTGAAGATTTACACAGAGATTGTGTTGCAAGATGTTCCATGCAAGATGGAAGTAGATTTAGGATGTGCATATTCCTTGATTTCAGAAGAAACGTTTACCTCATTATGGCCTTACAATGCTCCTTCAATAACACCCTGTGATATCCAGTTGGTAGACTACAACAAAAAGTTGTGGAAGTTAAGGGTGCTTGCTTTGTACCAGTGAAATATGTAAATTTCAGAGGATGCTTACGCTTAATAATTACTAACGGACAAAGAGCAAGTTTGCTGGGTAGAGAGTGGTTTGAACCCCTTCGAATTTCCTCATTGGGAGTTCATAATGTATCTCTACAGAATGTGATAGAGGATTTTAGTGCAGTTTTTGAAAAGGCCTCGGCATGTATAAAGGCCCTCCTGTTTCTTAAAAATTAGACCCTTCTACAGCTTTCAATGCTGCAACAAAAAACTGTTTTCTTCTGACAGTGTACACTATGATTTAAAAAAAAACACTCACACTTACCTGTGATGCTTCTCCATATGGCATTGGAGCTGTATTGAGTCATGTTTTGGAAACTGGTGTTGAGGCTCCTATTGCATTCTATTCAAGGACCTTGTCTACGACAGAGAGGAATTATGCTCAAATTGACAAGACTTTAGCTATTGTTTCCGGGGTAAAAAAGTTTCACGACTATTTGTATGGGCGGAGGTTTACCATTGCAACAGACCATAAGCCTTTGCTGGGTCTGTTCATCAGAAGTACTCCCACTCCTCAAATTCTTTCCCCACGAATGCTCAGATGGTCACTCATGCTGAATGCCTATGACTGTGATTTTGAATATCGTCCTGGCAAGAATATCACTCATGCTAATGGGTTGAGCCGGCTGCCTTGATTTCTCCTAATTTCCTTCTCCCTCCTGTGCCTGAGGTTCTCATGTTGGAATTCCGCCAAACCCTTGGTTACATGCAAGAGACATTGCTGATATGACTGTTAAAGATCCCGTGCTGGCCCATGTGCTCAAATGGGTGTGGAGAGGATGGCCCAAATCAAAAGTGAAGTTTAAACCATTTTTAGTGCGCCAACATGAATTGTCTGCCTATAAAGGTTGCCTATTATGGGGAAACAGAGTGGTAATTCCCAAGGCAGGACAAGCTCAACTACTGCATGAAGGATATCCTGGAATAGTCTGCATGAAAGCATTAGCCAGAAGTTATGTTTGGTGGCCTAAAATGGATGAAGTTATTGAGAAGTGGGTAAAGAACTGTGTACTATGTCGATCCACCCGTCATACTCCACCTAAAGCCTCAGTACATCCCTGGGAAGTGACTAGGTCACCTTGGTCATGGTTGCATATAGATTTTGCAGGACAGATTTTTTTTAAGTTGTCCATTCCTTCTCAAAATGGCTGGAAGTTGTATCTGTTACATCCCTTACCTCAGCCACTGTCATAAGAGTTTTAAGGAGGCTGTTTGCTACACATGGTTTGCCAGATACAATCGTGTCTGATAATTGAATGCAATTTACCTCCTCAGAATTCAAAGCCTTTATGGAAAGCAATCTTATTTGACATGTTACGATTGCACCATTTCACCCGTCTTCAAATGGTTAAGCTGAACGTATGGTTCAGACCACCAAAGAATCATTGAAGAGAATTGTTCAAGGAGATTGGAATCAGATACTTGCAATTTTCCTTCTGCAACAACATGTGACACCATGCTCAAGCACTGGTTGTAGCCCAGCAGAGCTCCTAATAAACCATCGTCTAAAAACATGTTTGGATCATTTACACCCTGATCTGACATCGGAGTTACAAGAAAAGCTAGAATTGCATTTTAAAAATGAAGCCAATGTATCTGTGAGAGTGTTTGAGCCTGACAGTTCTATGTCATAAACTATGCTGCTGGGTCTCGTTGGATACCAGCAAAGGTACCTATATTATGAAGGCACGTTGATCAGATCCGAGAAAGAAGTGGTGAAATCGTACCTGCTGATGGTTCTAGTGGTACTGGGATTCCAGTGATGCCAGATTGTTCTGTTCTCGCTACATGTTTGCCCCTGGCCTGTATGTAGCTCAATATACAGCTGAAACCTTAAATCCTAAAATAATCAGACTGTCTGTAACTTTGGAACTTTATTGCAATGAACAGGTGGTGGCTGTATAAGAATAGGATGCATGCGGTGAAACAGCGATGCTGCCTTAGAAGGACCAGGATTTTCCTCGGAAACACGTGGTGCAGGCTTAGCTGACTCCCATTCGGTCTGTCCCAGTGGAATAAGTGAAAGAAACTTGTAGTAGGAAGTGGAGCTAGTTACCAGTGATATAACAGGAACTATGTAATAAACCATA
This sequence comes from Glandirana rugosa, assembly GCA_018402905.1. NCBI lineage: Eukaryota > Metazoa > Chordata > Amphibia > Anura > Ranidae > Glandirana > Glandirana rugosa. The sequence continues at coordinate 233,494 of BLSH010438704.1, read as the reverse complement.
GGGCACTGCCCATCAGTAGTCTTTTGTTAGCGTGGCATCTAGTGAACAATGTTGGTATTGCAAGTCTAGAAGATATTATTTTTCCTTCTAGGCCGAAGGCATGACACAGATCATGGTGAACCATTGGTTGGTACAGGTGCTATTCCTCCAGGAAATGTTGTTGCAGAGCCAGTTTCACGCAGTCCCTCTGACACAGCACAAGAAGAAGAATTGCACCCAACTGAGGGTCCCAGTGAACTGTCTCAACCAGTGGTCCTTAGGCATCCAAGGAGAAATATTCACCCTCCCAGTTATCTCAAAGACTTTGAGGTCTAGGGGGAAGTATTTAGTGTGTTATACTGTTCTCCATCCAGTAGGGGGAAGCATTATAGCATATGTTCACTTCTCTATTGTTCTTGGTAGAGCCATGCAGGGGAACCTTGGACTACGAGCATAATCCATTCCAGGAGAATGCTTGTAATCCAAAGCACTCGTATATCAAAGCATGTTTCCCATAGGAAACAATGGAAACTCAGTTAATTAATTCCACAGTCACTGCTTGTCAATGCAGTTCTGTATATGGCCACAGTTCCAGGGGCGCCTGGTCTATGGAGTACCGCATGAGGCCAGGTTTGTGGGGGGGGGGGTCCCCGGTGAGCCTCTAAGATGTCTGAATCACTCGGCAATGCTCGGAAAGTGTTTACACTTTCAGGATTCCCAAGGAATTTCGAGAATTTCCAGCCGCCTCCGAGGCTCACCAGTGCCCCCGCAAACCTAGCCACATGAGGTATTGCATGCAAAAAGGCTCAATTTGCCTTTTTGCACACCACTCGCAAAACCAAGTCCAGAATTTAAAAAAAAAATGCTTGTATTGCAAAATGCTCGTTAACCGCGTTACTCGCAATCCGAGGTTTTATTGTATATCTTAGACATCTATTGTTTCCTTTTTGCCTGTTCCTGTATCATGTATGTATGTTATTGCATTGGGTAAAGAAGTCCTGTAATGCCTGTCCATGTCTATGGTGCAAATACATTTTAAATACATAAAACACCCCTTCATCACCTCCCACTAAATCTAATCAACAACAACTAGGCAAGAAGATATATGGATAATAAGAAATATGGATACCATATATACTCGAGTATAAGCCGAGTTTTTCAGCACATTTTTTTGTGCTGAAAAAGACCCCCCTCGGCTTATACTCTAGTCAGTGTCTGTGGGTGATCAGTAGTTTCACATTAAACAGAGCCGCGCTGCTTCTAAGAGCCACTCTGTGCATGTAACTGTGACTAATCACATTGGAATGCAGAGAATGCTGAGAGAGGTGTCAGGTTTTCATCTTGATGTCGGCAGGGACAAGCGGGTGTTAGCTGTTCAGTCCCGCCCACCTCCTGATCTCAGTGAAGATCTGCAGCTCTCTCTCTCAGCATTCTCTACATTCCAATGTGATTAGTCACAGTTACATGCACAGAGTGGCTCTTAGAAGCAGCGTGGCTCTGTTTATTGTGAATCTACCTTACTCATCCCTTATGTGTTCTGGCTACAGTCTCTGTGTCCTGGCTAAAATCCCTGTGTCCTGGCTAAAATCCCTGTGTCCTGGCTAATATCCCTGTGTCCTGGCTAATATCCCTGTGTCCTGGCTAATATCCCTGTGTCCTGGCTAATATCCCTGTGTCCTGGCTAAAATCCGTGTTCTGGCTCCCTGTCCCTGTGCTCTGACTGCTGCATTTCCCACCCTAGGCTTATACTCGGGTCAATAACTTTTCCCAGTTTTTTGTGGTAAAATTAGGTGCCTCGGCTTATATACTGTAATTCAAAAAGGTGACAGATTTTCCTTAATGCAGAATTTGTAACTTGTAATGTCAGCATGTTTACATTCCAAAAAGATACTTAAGCTCCATGCACACTGGACGTTAAAAAAAGATCCAAAAACGTCAGTAGATTTGTAGTGAGTTTTTCAGCTTTTATCAGCGTTAATGCACTAATTTTTTTGAGCGTCAGCGTTTTTGAGCCTTTTTTTTTTTTCAATTGATCAAAAATGTCCAAAAACACTGGTGGGCGCATTTTTAGGCATTTATGTACATGTTTTTGTGGTCAGAAGAACAACTCTTGAACTTGATTTTAGGGCCTTCTGACAACAGCCCATAAACTCCACTGCTGATAAATGACAATAACCGTCCATGTGTCAGGGGGAGGTTATGGGCTGTTAGCATAAACGCTCAAAAATGATCGTTTAGCAGCTACAGTGTGCATGGAGCCTTAAAGTCTATGTATAGCCAAAACGTTTCATTACATTTTGGATGGAGCGGGGGAAGGGTTAGAATCCCTGCCATGTCCTTTTTGTTGTCTGTGACCCCACTACAGAGATTTGTCCTGCTATCTATTGTCCTAGAAATAGAAAAAGATGAGAAATCAAAAAATGTTGTTCCCAAAAGAGGAATAGAGGGTAAATCTCACACTTGTTCTGGGAACAACAGTATACGAGAGGAATTTCTCCACCTTGTACAGATTTACTCTCACTTCCTGTTCTGTCTTCATGAGTGAAGAGAAATCCCCCCATTGCAGAGCCAGTTTTGCCCATATATGTTGTTAAATTAATATATAGCATTTTTGCAATTAGTGAAAGATTGTTTAGCATTTTTTTCACTTCAAACACGCACATCTTATTCCAATTTAAAGGCAGGTTTTAAGCTGGGGGAGTACTACTTATGACCAGCAGAGGAAAATTCTGAAAATTTTGACTTCTCTTCTACAACTTTTTATTTAGGTTCAGCTCAAATTCTCCGAAGAACAAGTCCATCCTGGAGGGAAGGTGAATCTGGACGTGTCGGCAGAGCCTGGGTCACTATGCAGTGTGCGCTCTGTGGATAAAGGATACTTACTTCAATATCCACGTGATGATGTCTCATTTGCAGCTGAAGTTGTAAGTGTAAATATATGTTTGACCTGTAAAGACAACTGTCACTTTAAGTCTGATGAATAAATGACATTTTATGTGAATGCCACAGTTGTACCTGCTACTACATACGTGGCTACCATTCAATTAAAAGCCACATTAAAGGAGCTCAGAGAAGGCGTCTGGATATAACACAGGATTGTCTTGTGGAATATATGAATTGCTGTGAACTGTACCACCAAAGTCTAGAGAGGTTCTACCCCCATCCCAAACATAATATGTAGAAGCACAAGACAAACCCCCTATGGGACTTTAAGTGGGGAGACCAGCTTACCAAGAACAAGATAGCAAGTCGATATAAAAGTTAAACATTTATTAGTACATTTAAAAGAAACAACCCAAAGAGGTTGATGGGTTCACATCAAAGACATGAGCAAAAATTGAGTATTTATCCTGACAGTAAATAAACAATATAAACAAACAGGTGTATAGAGGGATATACCAGGAACATAAAAGAAGACCACTGTGTCTGCCAGGGAATGACAGAAGATGACCCAATGCGTTTCAATGATGTTCAATAAAAGATCTTCCTCGGGGGTAAGTGGTCAAAATATTAAAAGCAAATCCTCATATTTTGCAGGGTATTAGGGGGTCCTTTAGGGTGTAGCCAAATTGCATATAGTCTTTACTGTACTCCAAAAGCAGTGAAGAGTGTAAGTAGTCAGAAAGTCCAAGGGTTCTCATTGGTAAGTATATCTGGGTGTGAGTAGACATACAGTTCACCATTCAGACAATGATGCAATGATTGAGGGGGTCTATAGCCTATTGGAGGGTGGCCAGGAAAATACCCATATTTATGAGGGCAAGGGCTTACAGAGCTTGCAATAGGGTACGTGGACCACAGATTGGACACACTGAAGACGGAAAAGTTTGGGTTCAAGGAGCCATATGTTGGTATGCCAACGGCCTAATAGTATAAGGCTTAATGGGATAGCCAGATAGAGTGTTCCTGGCCGGATCCAGCCCAAGGTGAATGCTGCAATAGTACTCCTACCAGGAGAGAAAGGACGGTATATCTTAAATAGTCCGGAGATGTGTGGTGCCTAAGGTCCCCCTGCTGCAATGAGCCCTAATAAATGTTTAGCTTTTATATCGACTTGCTATCTTGTTCTTGGTGAGTTGGTCTCCCCACTTAAAGTCCCAGAGGGGGTTTCTCTTGTGCTTCTACGGGATTGTCTTGTCGATCCGGAGTGTAAAAGGTCTTAGTGACAATCTGGGGAATTCATAAAGGATGTCTCTGACACTCTTTAGGGCTCATGTACTCTGGACATTTTTACAGCTGCTGTTAGGAGCATCTGGTGTTTTTTTTTTAACTGCCTCTAAGCACCCCTCCATGTTAGCCTATGTGTCCATGCACACATAAACTTTCAGAGGCGTTTGGAGGCATAAGCGTTTAGGGGCAGTAGAAAAAAAACAGCCTGTGTGTCCATGAGCAGAGGCTGTTGAGCTGTAAAAACAAAAAATGCCAAAGAACGCTGCTAAACATGGCTAAACACTGCTGAATGCTGTAACAAGTGTTTAGCCGCGTTTGGCGTTTTTAGACGTTCTTACATTATAGAGAGTGCTTTTACTGAAAAAACACCCATAAACGCTATTCAAAAACATGGTTAACAGCCCGTTTTCAACGCTGCTTTTTCCTGGTAACAGCACTGGTATTTTTTAAACGTCTTGTGTGTATGAGGCCTAAGGGCTCATGCACACAGGACATTTTTACAGCTGCTGTTAGGGGCTTCTGGCATTTTCTTTTAACTGCCTCTCCACTTTCGTCGATGTACACATAAACTTTCAGAGGTGTTTGGTGGCATAAACGTTTAGGGGCAGTAGAAAAAAACGACAGCCTGTGCATCCAGGAGCGGAGGCTGTTGAGCGGTAAAAACAGAAAATGCCAAAAACCGCTGTTAAATGCGGCTAAAGGCTGCTAAATGCTGTAACAAGCGTTTAGCCATGTTTGGCATTTTTAGGCAGTATTTAAATTATAGGGAGAGTTTTTACTGAAAAAGCACCAAAAAATGTGCATAAACGCCAATAAACGCTATTCAAAAACGTGGCTAACAATGCATTTTTAACATTTTTTCCTGGTAGCAGCGCTGGCATTTTTTTAAACTTCCTGTGTACATGAGTAGTGTTGAGCAAACCCGAACTGTAAAGTTCGGGTCCGTACCGAACTTTTGGGTGTCCTGGTCTTGGGGCCTGTGGGTTTTCAAGCCATGCCTGGGCTTGAAATGTCAAGCCCAAACGAGTTGTG
>BLSH010438704.1:208077-219964 GCA_018402905.1 Glandirana rugosa | reverse complement strand
CCGCAATCTCCCTGTCACACACGATCGGTGTGTAACAGGGAGAACCGCGGTAACAGCTCGTTACCGCGGTTTGTTTACATCACATGACTGGCTGTGATTGACACAGCCGGTCACGTGGTAAAGAGCCAAATCTATTGGCTCTTTACACGGATCGGAGCTGGGCTTTGTCCGAGGGACAAGCCTCAGCTCCGATCGCCGCGCTGCGCGCCCCCAGGGGCGCGCACGAGCGGCGTGCACGTGAGGCTCGTTTGTGACCGGCTGTGATTGGACACAGCCGGTCACGGGGTAAAGAGCCAATTTTACTGGCTCTTTACCCCGATCTGGGGGGGACACAACCCCCCGGCAGACGAGCGATCCGCGATCGCCGCTGTGCGGGCCCCTGGGGGCCCGCAGTAGCGGCGAGAAGCGGAGCACGTCATATGACGTCCTCCCGGATCGACGGCCAGTCCCTGCCGACGTCATTTCACTATACGTCGGTAGGGAACTGGTTAAGTGGTTAATGAACTTCAGGCAAAAAAAATACTGACAATGTACTGGGTAACACTTCACTTCCATGGGAGATGCATACCATCTCCAGGTTCACTGCCATTTCTGAACTATTTTATTTCAACCGTGGAAAAATGTATAGCTATCATAATACTTTTCAGCAACAGGAGAGCCGGAGCTCCCATACACAAAAGCTGCACTGTCCACCCTCCTCTCCCCTTGTCAATTCACAGAATGCTTTGTATTTTGTGAATAGTTCATAAAATACAAAGAATTCTGGGAATAGGCCAGGGGAGAGGGGCACATAGAAATTAAAATGAAAACAACAGAGCTGCGCTAAACATAAACTCAAATAAAAAACAGGGAAAGAACCAACAATAAAAAAATGATTTTAGTCCATAGTGGGCATCAACACCACTCATGTAGTTAAAGGTGAATATGTGTGTATCACTTTAAGGGTCTTCCTTGTGATATTCGTGTGCCTCCACCACATAAAATATATGCTTACCAGATAGTAAGCATTTAAAGCTTCAAAACTAGAGAGGATTAACACAATATATGTGTCCTTAAATAAAGCCCCTTGGAATTTATAGGCAGAATAGTAGTACAAAGAGAGGTAGATAAAAATCATATCTTTATTATATATAAATGTTAAAAATAGACAGAAGTTGTATATGTTCAAAAGTAGAAAATATATATTACAATACAATCCATTGCACAGATCACAATATATAGTAGCTGCAATAACCATATGAATGAATTGCATGAATTTGTAGCCACATTAAAGTGGTACTAAAGAGGCAAGACATATAGTGGTCCCGACATGTTTTGGAGTCACATCCTTCATCAGGGGACAATATATTTAAAGTATGGGCAAGCATTTAAAGCTTGCGGTTAATACCCAGCCAGGGCCTTTGTCCTCAAGAGGGAAGTCAGATGACAGTTCACACAACATGGGACGTGCTGACGTCACCACGCTGTTACGATCCCGGAAGGATGGGTGTTTTCTACAAGCCAGACAGATTTTTTACATATTATATGTGCCTCTAATTGTAAGTGCATTACCATTCTTATGATAAAAGGTTTAGTTGGTTTTATACTATGGCAAGCTTTTTTGTTTTTGGGTTACCCTTGTGAGTATATCCATTGAAAATGAAGTTGGCTACTTTGGATCCTTGGGAAAGGTTGAGATCATATCAGCTAAGACATATGCTGTTATACAGTTGTGCTCATATGTTTACATACCCTGGCAGAATTTATGATTTCTTGGCCATTTTTCAGAGAATTTGAATGAGAACACAAACACTATTATTATTATTATCAATAAACTGTGTTTACTCTTTTTAAATAATAATGACAACAGAAACTACCCAAATGACCCTGATCAAAAGTTTACATACCCCAGTTCTAAATACCGTGTATTGCCCCCTTTAACATCAATGACAGCTTGAAGTCTTTTGTGGTATTTGTGGATGAGGCTCTTTATGCTCTCAGATGGTAAAGCTGCCCATTCCTCTTGTCAAAATGCCTCCAGTTCCTGGAAATTCTTGGGTTCTCTTGCATGAACTGCATGTTTGAGATCTCCCCAGAGTGGCTCAATGATATTGAGGTCAGGAGACTTAGATGGCCACTCCAGAACCTTCACTTTATTCTGCTGTAGCCAATGACAGGTCGACTTGGCCATGTGTTTTGGATCATTGTCATGTTGGAATGTCCAAGTACGTCCCATGCGCAGCTTCCTGGCTGATGAATGCAAATGTTCCTCCAGTATTTTTTGATAACATACTGCATTCATCTTGCCATCAATTTTAACCAAATTTCCTGTGCCTTTGTAGCTCACACATCCCCAAAACATCAGCGATCCACCTCCGTGTTTCACAGACCTTGTCGACTCGTCTCTAAATGTAGTGTTTATGGTTGTGGCCAAAAAGCTCAATTTTGGTCTCACTCCAAATGATTTTGTGCCAGAAGGTTTGAGGCGTGCCTCTCTGCTGTTTGGCGTATTGTAAGCGGGATACTTTGTGGCATTTGTGTAGTAATGGCTTTCTTCTGGCGACTCAACCATGCAGCTCATCTTTCTTCAAGTGCCTCCTTATTGTGCATCTTGAAACAGCCACATCACATGTTTTGAGAGAATCCTAAAGATATTTGTGGGTTTTTCTTTGCATCCTGAACAATTTTCCTGGCATTTGTGGCTGAAATTTTAGTTGGTCTACCTGACCATGGTTTGGTTTCAACAGAACCCCTCATTTTCCACTTCTTGATTAGAGTTTGAACACTGCTGATAGGCTTTATCAATTCCTTGGATTTATTTTTATATCCCTTTCCTGTTTTATACAGTTCTACTACCTTTTCCCGCAGATCCTTTGACAATTATTTTGCTTTCCCCATGACTCAGCATTCAGAAACGTTAGTACAGCACTGGATGAAAGATGCAAGGGTCTGTCAGGAGAAACTCATTGACCTTTTATACACACACACTAATTACAAGCAAACAGATCACAGGTGAGGATGGTCACCTTTAATAGTCATTCAAACCCCTTTGTGTCAACTTTTGTGCATGTTATCAGGACAAAGTCACCAGGGTATGTAAACTTTTGACCAGGGTCATTTGGATAGTTTCTGTTTCTGTCATTAAGATTTAAAAAGCCAAACACTAACCATGAGTGAAAGAAATGTATTTGTGTTCTCATTCATATTCTCTGAAAAATGGGCAAGAAATCATAAATTCTGCCAGGGTATGTAAACTTATGAGCACAACTGTATGTGCCTCTAATTGTAAGTGCATTACCATTCTTATGATAAAATGTTTAGTTGGTTTTAGTTCAATCTAATTTTATAGAGCAATAAAAGGAAAAGAAATCTTGTACAAACAACATTATTGCATTAAAGCAGTAATAGCTATCTGATATAACATTGGTGTACAGAATGTATCCATGGCATATTAATATGGTAACATCATATTGGTTTGTATGTCCTATCAGCTCTGCCATATGGATTGATAATACGTTTTAAATAGTCATGCTCTTGGGAATGGTGGAAATATATCTTAACAGTCTGCATAATTATGAAGAGGGCAGTTGACGATTATAATTCCCAAGGGATCTGTTGGCCATCTGCATATATAGAATACCTATACATGGAAAGGGAGAAACAGATACGGTAAAGAATGTACATAAATACAGAACTCGAAGAAAGAGCAGAAATGAGGGGGAGCAGGGGGATACTCCATCATGGCTCAGTTGTATTGGGATCACGTGTAGGCCCTGTCCATGGGACAAAATCTGCAGAGTGTTGAAAAATGGACCAGGAGGTCCACGTTGGGTGAATGATTCTTCTCTATCACATTCCTGAGCCACCATGGGTTCCGGGTCTCGATTAAGATCAACCTCAACATCCCAATCACCAAGGGAGGGTGCTCTCATTGACTTCTATAAGCGCGGTATCACTATTCCTGCTGCAGCGAGGAAGTGTTGTAGCGCATATTTTTTCGCTGATTTAAGAGGGTCCGGTATAATAATGAGCAGAGCTATCTCCAGTGAGGGTTGGATGGAAGTCGCCATCAGCCTACAATATAGATCAAATATTTTTTGCCAGAATTGTCGTATAGGTGGAGCATGGTGCCCCTTTCAGATGAGCCCCTACAACACGTCTGACATGGATGGGTCACAATATTTAGCAGTGGCCGGGCATCTGTACCATCTGGTTATTAGCTTGAACCCTTTTTCCTGAGCAATGGTTGCTAGTGAGAGCTTATGTGGCAGGGTAAAACATTTTAGCCAGTGCATGGTATAGAGTGTTGCAATTCTCGCTCCCAGGTCTGTGTGTAGTAAGGGAGATCGGCTGAAAATGCGTTAAGCAGTATTGCATATATTTGTAAAACAACATAAGTCGGGGGATCCTTTTGTAAGAGTTAGGCTGCATTCACACCTGGGTGTAGCATTTTCAGGCAGAAATACGCGTTTTTTACCACGATTTTGCTGCAATTTTTTTACAGCATTTTTTGCCACGATTTTGTACAGGTCAAAAGGTAAAAAGTAGAAAAACACCCAAATCAAGCTACAAAAATACCTCCAGAACTTTTTGAGCTTCAGGCATTTGGCTTCAGGCATTTTTGAGTGGAGATGTGAACCAACTCCATAGGGAATCATTGATTTTTTTCCCCTCAAGCGTTTTGTAGCTTCAGGCTTGAAGCTACAAAACGCTCGGGTGTGAATGGGGCCTAAGTCTTCAAAACTCGATGTGTCGGAAAGAATTGTTGTCAAGGTATAAAAACTGCTTATGTAGGATAGAGCCGGTTGTCTCTGAATCCAATGAATCGGGGACTGGGGGATCGGAGGGGGTGAAGAGCCAGTCATCAAAGAAGTGTCTGCCCGTATAATTTGAGCAAGCCTCCTACAGTCTTTCTTTTGCCAGGGCCCAAATTCTGCTCTCATTTCTGCTGGTGGGAAGGCATGGGTTCCAAAGAATGGTGTCATAGGGCCTATTTTCTTGGATATGGTATCGGCTAAAATCAGCCTGTCCCATAGGCGGAGCGTCTGGTGGGTAAGGCCCGTCAGAGAGGGTGCATCATTACGGAGATTCGGGGGAGTCCAAGGTAAGGCACGTAGCTCGATTGGGTTTAGATGGCGTTCTAACTGTACCCACAATTTGGATGCAGAATGGTGGAACCAATCCACTATTCTTGTGCGTACAGCCGCTCTATAATATAGAAAAGCATCTGGCACCCCGGCCCCTCCCCCCAAATTTTTGGTTGGGATAGGGTGGTGTACTTTATCCTGGGATGGGCTGCCCTCCAGATAAAGGAGGAGAACAGTCGGTGGAGCTTTCTGAAATATGATGTCGGTATGTGAACAGGAAGAATTTGAAATAGATATAAAAATTGGGGTAGGACGTCCATTTTCAGTGCGTTGATCTTTCCCAACCAAGAAAGCCTCTTAGCTTCATAGGATGCGAGATCAGTTTGGGTTTTGAGGAGGAGTGGGGTGAAGTTCTTTGAGAAAAGCTTGGTTGTATCTGTGGGGATACTGTATGTATACATAGATATTGTATGGAAGTAGAACCCGTCTTGAAAGGGAATGAGGATGATATAAATTGCACATGTCTTGCGAAGTGTGATATTAAGGACTTCAGATATGTTGTAATTTACTTTAAAGTTACTCATTCTTCCAAATTCATTAAAGTCCTGTGGCTGGGTCACAAATATTAATAAGTCGTTCGCAAAGAGATCTAACTTAGTCTGTATAGAGCCTGTCTGTATGCCTCTAATGTTAGGGTTGTTCCGGAGAGCTACTGCCAGATGTTCCATAGTGAGGGCATAAAGGAGGGGGGATAGAGAGCAGTCCTGTCTTGTCCCATTACGAATTTGGAAAGCAGGGGATAATGTACCATTAATTCTGATTCTGGCAGAGGGGGAAATGTAGAGTGATAGTATTCTATTTACCATTTAAGGACCCATTCCTATCTGTTGGAGAGACGTTTTAGGAAACCGCCAGTCCACCCAGTCAAATGCTTTTTCAGCATCGACCGACAACAGGCAGAGGGGAATATTGTGCGAACAAGCATGTTCAGTTAGGAGGAAGGTTTCTAGGGTGTTGTCCCTTGCCTCCCTTCCACTCACAAATCACACCTGATTCAGATGTATCAAGTCAGGCAGTAGGGGCTTCAATCTATTCGCCAGGATTTTGGCAAATATTTTCAAGTCCACTCCAATGAGGGAGCTAGGCCTATAATTTGTGCACAAGGTGGGATCTTTGTCGTGCTTTTGTATAAGGGAGATATGCGCTTCTAGTGTTTGTGGAGGAAAGACGGTGCTTTCAGATAGAGAGTTGAACACCTTGGTCGTGAAAGGGGCAAGTAGAGATCCACATAGTTTGTAGAATTTAGGATTGAAGCCATCAGGACCCGGGCTTTTAACGGACAGCGTGCTCGCTATAGCTTTAGTGACTTCATCCTCAGTGATGGGCTCTTCTAATTCTTTAACTGTTTCAGTGTCTAGAGAGGGTAATGCAGTATTTGCGATATAATCTGCTTGGCTCCTTTCTAAGTCGGGTGAAGTATCTAGAGGGGTCATTGCTGGAATGTTATACAGATTTTGATAAAAGTCAGTGAATGCCTGCATGATCAAGGAAGGTGAGGAGACAGAATGGCCCACTGAGACATGAATGTGTGGGATAAACGTGGAGAGCATTTTAGGGTGTAGGGAACGGGCCAGCGGTCTACCACATTTGTCCCGGAACTTATATTGGTACAGAGAGAGTTTGTCTGCGTATGTACGTGCAGATGCATTACAGTTGAGACCGGGCAGAGGAGAGTTCCGTGAGAGTTTCTACCATTGTAGAGTGTTTGTGGGCCGTTTCTAGGTCTTTATGTTTTTGAACAGACACCGCTATTGCCGCCTACTGTTCGTTCTTTTTATGGGTATCAATCTGAATGAAGCTTCTGCATAGGACAGCTTTCAATGCTTCCCACTGCATGGGTAGGGAAGTGGTGTCAGCGATAGTGTTCGAGATCTGCGCAGTGCAGTCTGGATACTTAAGCAGGGAATCATTCAGTCTCCATGTCTATTCCCTTACTGGTGTGGAAGGGATTTTGCATGTCAAGTAGATAGGAGAGTGGTCGGACCACACCGTGGGTTCTATCTCGCATTCAGAGAACCAGTCTAAGCAACTGTGGTCTATCAAAAAGTAATCTATCTGACTGTATGATTGATGAGCATGGGAGAAGTGGGTATAGTCGCGAGAGGTAGGGTACAGTACCCTTCATATGTCAATAAGGTGGAGGTTATGAATAGCCCGTTTCAGTGCACATAGCTTAGAGAAGGATAGGGAAGAGCGTGACATAGATGTCAATAGAGTGGGCCTAGAGGGGTATGGAAATCTCCACCTAGGATGAGTTTCCCTTCCATAAAGTTAGCTAGGGTCTGAAGGTATTGTATAGCCATTGCGACTTGGTTGACATTTGGCAGGTATATATTAGCAATTGAAAATTTTGTCTCCCACAGGGAGAACTTCATGAAAACATACCTCCCCTGTTGATCGGACATGTGGTCTATCAATTCAATAGGGAGCGATTTATGGAAGGCCACAGAAACTCCCCTAGTTTTCTGTGAGGGGTGAATGCTATGGAACCACCGGTTGAAGTATTTTCACGAGCACAGAGGCATGGATTCAGCCCGGGAATATGTCTCTTGTAGCAAGAGCACCTGAACCTGGTGCTTGTGCATCTGATATAGGATCTGTCCCCTTTTGGCAGCTATGTTTAGCCCATTAGCTTTGTATGAACAGAATTTTATCCCGGGGCTTGTGCTTATCGTGTGGGCCATGATGGAGCGAGGAAAGAAGCAAAGGAGACAGAAGGGGGGGGAGAAGGAAGGGAGGTGGGGGGGGTGGGAGACAACACTGGGGGGGGGAGAAATGGGGTTAGACTGGATATAAGACACTTAGAGAGGTGTCTGATGAAACTAGAGCGTCCGCAATGCAAGATGCAGCATGAGCAAATCACTTATCTGGCACTAATTGTGCCAATCCTATTGTGGGGGGGAAGATCGGGAGAGAGGGATCTGAGCTGTGATCCCAACAGCATAGCAGGATATTCATAGTGTATATCTAAAACATCCGGTTTTCTAGAGAAAAGCAGCACTGAGTAAACAATTTAGTGTGGTTAACCAAACAGGAAATTAATTTGGTCCTGAAGGTAGGCAAACAGGTAACATCTCAAACGTAAACTATAAATTATAAACTTATCCCAGCACAGCATCTCAATCACATAGGAGTGTGATGACCCCAGAACTGCCCGGCCTGAAAAAGAGGCCTATAACAGGACAGGACCAGGGCCATCAGAAACCCCACATTATTGGCATCTTATTACAATATATAACAGTAAACAACAATACAAATCCCGGTATCTCATAAACACAGAGGAACCAATGGGGAAGCCCTGTCTTCAAACCTAGTCAAATTAGTAATGTATCTAACCCATTGTGTGCCCACTGGGGAGAAACATTAAACAGGCGTCAATGTCTTACACGGTAGGATGACATTCAGGGCGGTGAGCAATAGTATTCCCCTGTCCCTCCCGAACCCCAGCCAGGTCAATCACACCAGCAAAGTTCAGGGATAGGTACAGTATAAGATAGGTGTCCATGGGACTTTGACTAGAAGTCTATCATTGTAGGTACTTGCGATCTCCAAGGGTTAAGGCATTGAGTGAGGTAGGACTTATTGGGGATTAGTCTCTCACCTGGGAGGGTTTAGACTGCGGGATATCAGTGTTTTTGCTGCGCTGTGATTACTTAGAGTTCAGTGGAAAGCCTGGAAATTAATCTTAAGGTGATATAGGTCTGCGTGTCCTGCGTGGAGCAGACATCGACCTTGAGCACACGCGTCTTTGGCCCTGAGTAAGAGGGCCAGGGTTCGGGAACCATTGTTGGTCATCTGGGGGATCCAACCAGTTTGGAATGTCCACGGGGTCTTGTTCAAGGAACAAAAAGAAGTCAGGTAGCTGATCAGGGTCTGCTAAGGTAAATTTTCGGATATCCTGGGGTACTTTGATACTGAAGGGGTGGCCCCAGGTGTAAGAGGCCCTGACGTATTATATCCAAAAGGGTGCGAACTGTCCATCGCAGGAATAGCGTGTTACAAGAGAGATCTGGGTAAAGGTGGATAGAAGACCCGTCGAAGTCTAAGGGGCCAAGTCTCCAGGCAGCACGCATGATTTCTTCTTATAGGGTGTAATAATGGACCCTACATAGTACATCTCTTGGGCGGTTCATTTGGTCCCCCCCTGGGGCCCCCACTCTATGTACGCGGTCAAGTTCCATTAGTGAGGTAAGTTCCTTCCCCAGGACCTGATTAAGGATTGCTACGACCGTGGGCCTCAGATCTGCACCTGACGTTGCCTCTGGGAGTCCCTGAAGCCTAATATTATTTCTGCAACTTCGGTTCTCGTTATCCTCAATGCGAAGTTGGTTTTGGCGCAGACGTTGCAAGTGGGATTTAGATGCCGACTCGAGTGCTAGTATGCGAGTAGCACGGTCCACTTGAGTGACAGTCAGTGCTGATACAGCTCCTTCGGTGCGTAATGCTTGCTGTTTTAAAGTGTGTAACTTGTCCTGTAGTGAGGCCTCTAGCTTCTGTGCCCATTACTCAAAGGTGGCTTTGAATGAGGACAAGAGGGCCGCAGCTTCAGATCTAGGGGGCCCTGCAAAGTCATAAGTTTGAGAGTTGGCCATCAGAGGCATAGTTGGGAGGTTTTCTAACCCGCAGGCACTGTCTGGCGGGACAGAGTGTGGGTCTCTTGAGTCCTCTTCGCTTTCCAAAAAGGTGGCAGCTGCTGCAGTGTCAGGAGGGGGAAGTTTGCTTTTCACTTGGCTCCGTCCGGCTGCGGTCTTGTCTTTGGGTGTCCAGGGCTCTAGTGGGGTTGTGCACAGTAGATAGCATTGCATGGCTCCCTGCTGTAGCTCTGCAGGTTCAGCGGGGTGTAAGGAACCCGCCAACATAGGTGAATCGGAAGGCACAGGGCTCTACATGCTCCTAGCCTTCCATCGCCAGCCTGGGTGTCCCCTTAGGAGGAGGGCTGTTACGTATAGAGGCAGCTCAAGGTGGAGATGACACTGTGGAGAGGACAGGGTGTACCAAGATGGCTACTGCTACCAGGCCTCCGCTGATTCCAGCCAGTTCAGCCTGTGAATGGAGCTGTTTGTAGGCTCCACTTGTCCACTAGGGGGCAGGCAAGCAGCAGGGGCCCCTCAGCTGGTAACTAAATGTCCAGGAGTCAAGTAACAAAGACTGGATGCGGAGGCTGGGGGTGGTAAAATGGCAGCCGTTGCTAGGCCCCACCAGGCCACGTCCAGAATGTCCAACCTGTGGTCACAGCACGGCCGTCCTCTCAGCGATCGGCTGACGGTGGATTGAGAGGGGGAGACAGAACTACCAGTCTCCCTGCTCCCGACTGCAGGATGGGTCTCGCTAGTCCGTGGCTGCCGGGCCCAGGCCTTAAAGATGGCGGCGGCTGCAGATGGAAAGGGGCTATGCAGGTCAGTGTCGTGCCGATTGTACGCGGCCAGTCCGCTCAATATTTAACTCAGGGCCAGGCAGAGGGTGAGAAGGAGCAGTCAGGGTGATTTTTGTGGCTCACCAGGCTCCGAGATGGTCAGATGGATGGGGATTATAGATGGGTTCTTGGAGCTCCCCTGATGCACGTCCTTCTCCTTCCATGTCCGGAAACGCCCCCCCCCGGTTTAGTTGGTTTTATACTTTGGCAAGCTTTTTTGTTTTTGGGTTACCCTTGTGAGTATATCCATTGAAAATGAAGTTTGCTCCTTTGGATCCCTGGAAAAGGCTGAGATCATCCGCTCTGCTTTTCTACATGGTGGAATATTTCATATTATGTGAATTGCCATGTGACTTCCGTCTTGAGGACAAAGGCCCTGGCTGGGTATTAGCCGTGAAGCTTTAAATGCTTGCTATCTGGTAAGCATGTATTTTATGTGGTGGAGGCACACTAATATCACAATGAAGACCCTTAAAGTGATACACCCATTTTTACCTTTATCTATAGTACATGAGTGGTGTTGCCGCCCTCTATGGACTAAAAATAATTTTTTATTGTTGGTTCATTCTCTGTTTTTCAGTTGAGTTTATGTTTAGCACAGCTCTGTTGTTTTAATTGTTGTGTATGACTGTGTGTATCTCACAGCACAGCTGCTGCTTTTGCTAATGAAGAAATGTTAGCGCAGTATTTTCTATTTTATGTATAGTTACATAGTTACATAGTCAGTGAGGCTGGAAAAAGACACAAGTCCATCAAGTCCAACCCATGTGTGTGCTTTATTTTATGTCAGTAATACGTTGCATATCCCCCGATGTTGTGGTCCCTTAGGTGTGCATCTAATAGTTTTTTAAAATTATCTATACTACCAGCAGAAACCACTGTTTCTGGAAGCGAATTCCACATTCGCACTGCTCTTACCGTAGATTCTTACTTTCTTTCCGTAAAATTGGAATTCTACGCATCCCCAAAGAAATGCCATTCTCGTCACGCTTACACCTTAAGCGAAGGTCTTTGTCACCAAAGACGACCATCATATCTATTAAAATTTTTTGATAATCTACGTGTGGATTCCCTGGTGTTGTAGCCCCCTATACGTTGCATAATGACTGTATTTTATTTCGTGTGTGTACCCAACCTGAACTACCTGAACACAGAAAAAGGTCGGAGTGACTGATACATTGATACATTGATATGTATTTTATCTTTTATGACGCGATTGTAAAGAAGTAATCGTTTTCGTCGTCGACACGACACTCTATGTGTGTCAGTATGTGTTGTTAATTTTGTTGTCTCGACACGATTTGTATTTGAGTTGACTTTTTGTCTCTTACTTGGTTGTTATTTTTTA
>BLSH010438704.1:195380-206960 GCA_018402905.1 Glandirana rugosa | reverse complement strand
ATCCTGGTCTTTGATTAGCTCTTTTAAATTTATTTCCTGCTGGGATACACTGGCTAATACCTTTGTTTAGTGTGTTCTTGAAGCATTCCCATTTTTCCTCTGTATTCATTGTCCCTAGAGTTTTATCCCAGTTAACATCTTCCAGCAATGAGCGTAGTTTCTGGAAGTTGGCTCTTTTAAAATTCAGTGTCTTCGTATTCCCCTTAGGTTTCCTAGATGTGTAATTTATACTAAAGTTAATTGACCTGTGATCGCTATTACCTAGATTGCCCCTTACTTCCATGTCTGTGATCAGATCTGTGTTGTTGGTAATCAGAAGGTCCAATAATGCTTTTCCTCTTGTTGGTGCATTTACCATCTGACCCATGAAATTATCCTGCAGGACATTTAGGAAATGGCGAGACTTAGCTGAACATGCAGTACCTTCCGCCCAGTCAATATCTGGGTAATTAAAATCCCCCATTATAATAACATTTCCCATCCTTGCCGCTATTCCAACTTGTGATAGGAGGTCTGCCTCCCCCTCCTCCCTCTGATTAGGGGGTCTATAGCATATTCCTAGTAATACTTTCCCCTTGGTATCTTCTCTTTGTAACTCTACCCATAAGGATTCAACCTCCCCCCCAGAACCACTATTAATGTCATCTCTCACATTAATTTGTATGTCATTTTTTATGTACAGGCATATCCCTCCTCCTTTTTTGCCCTCCCTATCCCTGCGATATAGGGAATACCCCTGAATGGTAGCCAGCCAATCATGAGAGCTGTTGAACCAAGTCTCCGAAATTCCCACAAAATCTAATTTCTCCTCATACAGTAGCAGCTCCAGTTCTCCCATCTTGTCTGCCAGACTCCTGGCATTGGTGAACAAGCCACGTAGTTTTGTCCGGATACCTACTGCTTCCTTGTTGGGTAATCCTTGTTTGCATGGATTTGAATCCTGAATGGACATGAATCCTGGTTTGCATTGTATAGAAAAATGAACGTGTGGCTTTTGTCTATGAGGGCCACAGCCGCAGTAGTATAATTATAACTATTCGAATTGTCATCAGTGGATCCTTAAATACACAAACAGTGATGTTGGAGGTGACATACACCTCATGGGATTTAACTTTGGTTGTTATCCAGCATGTTTTAGGAAAAAACATTTTCCTAGAGTTCTGTTTTAAGGCTGTCTCAGGTTTACTTTCTTGTCAAAACAGCTATGCCTACAATACTGAATTTCTTCAAAATGTGCTGGTTCTCTGGATTTCATGCCAATCCTAATGCCATTACTACTTACTAATTTCATATCTGGGACCAATTTTGCAGCTTAGAATTCCCAGGTTCCTAACTTGCTCGATATCCGTCACTCACCAAGCAGTGAAACTGAGGAACTAGCAACTTATAGAGAATGTTAACAGGAATGGAAGCCTATGTATTCCACCCAGGCCTTTTTTTCCTCATAAAATAGGTGCAGAAACTCAACCACGACCTCCAAACCCCCT
Source organism: Glandirana rugosa (assembly GCA_018402905.1). Classification (NCBI taxonomy): domain Eukaryota; kingdom Metazoa; phylum Chordata; class Amphibia; order Anura; family Ranidae; genus Glandirana; species Glandirana rugosa. The sequence goes on along the minus strand of BLSH010438704.1, from coordinate 205,473 downwards.
CCCCTCACACACACACCCTCCAAACCGCATCAAATAGTGGGTATAGTGAAATCTCACTTATAGTGGGAGGGTCTTAAAGGGGCATTAAATACCAGAAATACATTACGTATAGAATGCAGAGTTCTGTAGGGTTACAAAGTGCAGAATTCAGGGGTGCGCTACATACATAGTTCAGAGTTGAGGGGTGCGATACACATAGTGTTCGACCTTGTTCCACAGCTGCTTACCTCTGCATCCTCCATCCACATCTCACTTTCACCCCTCTTCTTCTCTAGTACCTCCCCGGACATTGTAGATGGCTTTGCCTCTCTCATTTGCAGGGAAATCATCCAGTGGGGGTATCAACATCCTCACTGCACCCCGGGCACCTACATCTTCTTGGTCCCCATCCTGCACTGGGAGCTGCTCAAGAGATCAGATCTATGGGAGCCGTTGGGAGACAAGCTGTCACTTGTAAACACAGAAGCCGGACCTCTGTTTTTACAAGTGGTAGTGGTGAACAGGGAGTAGAGGGCCTGAGCCAGAGGTGGTGGAACTGAGTGCCACCAAGTTCCAGCTGAAAAAAAAACCCTGAATCTACCACCTTTAACCCAGTTATGAAACCTTTATTTGGCCAGGTTCTTTATAGATGCAGTGGGAAATTACTCACTGGTGTACTATTTAAGAATGCAGTTTTTTTTACATTTAGCAGCTACAGTTGTATGCAAAAGATTAGGAACCCCTGACAGTTTCCATGATTGTCATTTGTAAATATTTGGGTGTTTGGATCAGCAATTTCATTTTGATCTATCAAATAACTGAAGGACACAGTAATATTTCAGTAGTGAAATAAGGTTTATTGGATTAACAGAAAATGTGCAATATGCATCCAAACGAAATTAGACAGGTGCAGACATTTGGGCACCCTTGTCATTTTGTTGATTTGAATACCTGTAACTACTTAGCACTAATTAATTGGAACACACAATTTGTTTGGTGAGCTCATTAAGCCTTGAACTTCATAGACAGGTGCATCCAATCATGAGTAAAGGTATTTAAGGTACCAATTGCAAGTTGTTGTTCTCTTTGACTCTCCTCTGAAGAGTGGCAACATGGGGGCCTCAAAACAACTCTCAAATGACCTGAAAACAAAGATTGTTCTACATTATGGTTTAGGGGAAGGCTACAAAAAGTTATAACAGAGATATAAGCTGTCAGTGTCCATTGTGAGGAAACATAGTGAGGAAATGGAAGACCACAGTTCTTTTTGTTAAGGCCAGAAGTGGCACCCACATAAAATATTGGAGAGGCAAAGGTGAAGGATGGTGAGAATGGTCAAAAACAGCCCACAGACCACCTCCAAAGACCTCCAACATCAACTTGCTGCAGATGGTGTCACTGTGCATCGTTCAACAATTCAGCGCACTTTGCACAGGAAGAAGCTGTATGGAAGAGTGATGCGAAAGAAGCCTTTTCTGCACACACGCCACAAATTGAGTCGCTTGAGGTATGCATATGCACATTTGGATAAGCCAGCTTCATTTTGGAATAAGGTGCTGTGGACTGATGAAACAAAGATTGAGTTATTTGGTCATAACAAGGGGCGTTATGCACGGCAGCAAAAGAACACAGTGTTCCAAGAAAAACACTTGCTACCCACAGTAAAATTTGGTGGAGGTTCCATCATGTTGTGGTCGGTACTGGGAATCTGGGTAAAGTTGAGGGTTGCATGGATTCCACTCAATATCAGCAGATTCTTGAGAATAATGTTGAGGAATCAATCACAAAGTTGAAGATATGCCGGGGCTGGATATTTCAACAAAACAACGACCCAAAACACTGCTCAAAATCTACTCAGGCATTTATGCAGAGGAATGGCCATCCCAGTCCCCAGACCTGAATATCATTGAACATCTGTGGGGTGATTTGAAGCGGGCTGTCCATGCTCGGCAACCATCAAACCTAACTGAACTGGAGATGTTTTGTAAGGAGGAATGGTCCAAAATACATTCATCCAGAATCCAGACACTCATTACAGGCTATAGGAAGCGTCTAGAGGCTGTTATTTCTGCCAAAGGATGCTCTACTAAATATTGATGTGATTTTTCTGTTGGGGTGCCCAAATTTATGCACCTGTCTAATTTCATTTTGATGCATATTGCACATTTTCTGTTAATCCAACAAACCTCATTTCATTACTGAAATATTACTGTGCCCTTTAGTTATTTGATAGATCAAAATGAAACTGCTGATCCAAACACCCAATTATTTATAAATGACAATCATGGAAATTGGCAGGGGTTCCTAAACTTTTGCATACAACTGTACCATAGCCCATGCAAATTATACTCAGAAAAAGTTTGCTGAAGCCCTTGCAATAAGGGTACAGGTGACTTAAAAAAAAAAAAAATAAAACTAGGGGTTCAACTGAACAGAACATGTTATCAAATGTGAAACTGTTTTTTTATTTATAGTTATTCATGAAACTTAATAACTACCTTTGACTACCTAGGCAAGCAAACTAAGTTTAATCACCAACACTCATGTCAAGAAGCCAGTGGAATGTGTTGATAATTTGGTTGCTCCTCGATATACAACCAAGAAAAAACATGGCCAGAAAGGTACTTCAAGTCTACTTGTATGATAACGTTAAATGCAGGTTATAACATAAACATGTTTCAGGCAATTCCTACCAATTTGATGTATGTCTTCTATGAAATTCTCTTGAATCCCTGACCTCTAACACCTTACACTACACACCTAAAACTTACCTCTTTACACAAATATCATGACCTAATATATTTTCCTTAACCTCTGATCTGATATTTAATGCTCTGCTGTCTAAAAAGGCACCATTTTATTTAGTCTACTCATAGCTGAACACTAGAAAAAAAAGCTAATACAAAGTTGAAACACTTTTAAGAAAAACAACTATCCATCCAGTCCTGATATTTACAAAGCACTGCCACGCAACATATTAAATATGGTAAACATTCACTTTGCAAAGAATACCCAATCTCATGCAAGGGAAATCTAAAAAAAAAAAAAAAAAATCTGTACTTTTGCTTGCACATGATTGGATAATGGGATTCAGTATGCCTCCAGCTCATTTACTAAACTAAGAGAAAATTCCATTGCAAAGTTAATGATCTATTTGTCTTTAGTAAATCAATCCCAATGCGTGCGCCTTCTACAGTTTTGTTTTATGACAGATTCTATTTCATTTCATAGCAGCTTTTTGTACTGTATCACTATTGCTTTATGACTCCATTTTGTATCTTAAAGCCGAAGAAGACGAGGTCAGGCAGCGTTCCCCAAGAAGGTTCTTTCCAGATACCTGGCTGTTTGAATTAGTGGTGGTGGGGTAAGTACATTATTGCTCAGTAGGGATGAGCGAAGTGATTTCTGCAAGTTGTCACCACAGTGACATCTCACTCAATGAGCTGCTTAGGTGACATTTGCTTGAAAGAAAACATCCTAATTTTATTTTTTAATTTAGACAGTGTTTTTTTGGGAGGGAGGAATGTATTTAGGGTATTTTGGTTTAGCTTGCTTCATAAAATATTATCTGCATTTGCTTTTTTTAAAGTGGTAGTAAACCCTCCTATCATTTTCAGCCAAGGAAGCTGCCACCTTGGCCTCTGTTTAATCTACAACTGCTATAATGCTGCACATGTGATCAGCTATGACACCAGCCATTGGATGGTTTGACAGTTTGGTTTAGAGCACAACTAATGGGAGTTTTAAATTTCTGGCACATGCCAGAAATGTGACTGGTTTTTAACCTGTTAAATGCATGGGTTTACTACCGCTTTAAGGAGTTGCCTCACTGCCATAGGTGGTTTTGCAGTTTTTGTGTAAATGTTTAAAAAAAAATTTTAGTCCTGAATATTACATATGACCCCAAAACATTATATATTTTCTTAAAGCAGGCACCCTAGAGAACAAAACAGTGGTATTTCCGATTTGCAAACAAATGCAATAAATTGTAATTTAAAAAAAAAAAAAATAAAAAATAAATAAATAAAAAAATATATATATATATATATATAAAAGATAAGGATGCACTGGTTAAATAGATACCCAATATGTCAAACCTTAAAGTGTTACTAAACCCAGTAATATGAAAATAATTCGCCCCCCCCCCCCCCCCCCCCAGTGCCCATAGCTTATAAATCATCTTTTTACATCAAAATACTGCCACTATATACCTTTTTAGCTGATCTGTATACCACAGTCACATTATAAACTGCAGGGTCTGCCTAAGTGCAGAGTGTTCAGGTAGGAGGAGATTTTCACTACAGCCTGTGTCCTCTAGGGATAATGGAGCATCCATCAATCAAGATTAACATCCCACCCACTGTGTGCTTTTTTTAGTTATTGGGCATGGAGGAGGAGGGAGGGACTGGGCTGTCATTTAGGATGTGTATACACTCCCAAATGTGTGATGTCAATATCATGTGACCTGAAAGCTCAACTGAAACAGGAAATGTTTTCTCCAGTAATAGAGACCAAACTGAGCATGTGCAGCAGTACTGCCCTCACTGCGTCTCATCTGGCCTTGCCAAGAGAGACCCTGCAGGAGGGGGAGGATATGTGCATACAAGATCAAAGAGCCTTTTTACACAATGCAGAGGATTAACCCCTTAAGTTTCACAGTGAGTATAACAAGCATTCTGCTCTGCATATACAGACAGATTTTACTGTTGTGGGTTTAGTAACACTTTAAAACTGTATGCATCCACAAAATGGGGACAAACTTCCGTACCCTATATTTTCCATAGCCCTCAAAAGGTCAAGTCCTCAGTTTAGAATGAACTGTGAATAATAGGCCTAGAATTATTGCTCACTGTGATGTGTGCCGATATGTAACGTGTATTGCATATGGGGAGATTTTTCTAAGTGTTTTTCTGAAAGGTGTATATACCTTAGGCAGCGCTTGTTCTCTGGTATAAGGTGCAATGTCCTGTGTGCAAGCTGCTGCTGTGGCCCAGTTATTATGGGAAAGACGTGATTTGTGTGAACAATTTATGTTTTTGTGTGTTCAAACAGCGCTTGCAATCTATAATCTATAATAGTTCCCCTATTTCACAATCATAGTTCAATATATGCACTTATTCATGAAAACAATAACTGCATGCACTAAAAACAATTGCTGCTGCTGTAGCCCAGTTGCTACGAAAAAACCTTATTGTGTGTGAATACATTCAAACAAAGCTTACAGTGATCCCTCTGTTTCAATATATACAATTTCACATAAATGCAATAAATAAATACATTATAGCATAGTAGAAAAATATTTTAAATAAAGTCCAAATAAAGTGCTGTGCTCTGTGCCAAACGATTTTTTGATGTGCAATCCGTAATATAAAGTGTATGCGTGCTGTTTCAGTCCCAGACTGACGCTACTTTAACTTCTTATCTGTGGAACAGTTCTTTATGCTTTAAAGTGCTCGTGCTGCATTTGAGTGCTGAGTGGTGGTAAAATAATATCTCAGGGTATTGTGCCCTGCTTACCAGATTCCTTTGACTCTCCAACCATATGGTGTGGAGAAGTCAGAACGCGCTTTAGGTCTATAATCCGACCTATGGATATTGTTGTCCTTTCCTTCCTCTCGCTCTCTCCGCGGTCAATATTCCATGTATGGGTAGAAAAAGGAATAACTCATCGTGTATCTCTTTAAAAGGTTTATTGGCCAAACTTTCACAGTGCAAACATCATAGTACACACATTTGCAGATTACTGTGATCGATCTGGGGTTTTGCTCGTGCTTAGTGCTTCTGCACTTCCTGCTTGCAGACCTGCTGAGCGTGGCCTCTCGCACCGTGTAATCATCTGACGCGTTTCATCCCTTCCTGTGAAGAGATGGAGCTGGAGTAGTACAGAGGCTGTCAGGGCCTTGAGGGAGCCCCCAGTGTGGGGGGTGACTTTGGCTTGGGGCTCAGGGGCATCCAGAAGGAAAGTGAGATCCTGGAATAGAGGCACAAGGAGAGAGCAAGCAGAGGACAGTGTGCGAGAGTACTGCCAGAGAGATCTCCATGAGAGGAACTACAAGTGACAGGAGTCGGTGAGTGATACACTCCCTGATAAGCCGGGAGATGGACGCCGGAGCAGATTGGGGTGAGAGACAGTCTGAGAAGGGTGCAAGAGCCAGTTGGGACTGTAGTGTCACTGTGGCAGTGGAAAAGGCCATTGCAGCCAGGAGGGCAGGCAGGGCCTGGAAGAGGATGGGCCGGGAGCAGTAGTCCATCATGGCTAGCAAGCACATCAAATAACTTTCCTACACTATAGGGACCCGTGGTCCCTGCATGCAAAAGCGGTCTGGAGGCTTTGCTAATTCAGAGCAGGCCTCACCATGTGCTAGCTAGGAAGTGTATATATAGGATGTGTATATAGATGGTCCGGTTCTGTCTGGGCATCCCATAACATCCCAATCCCTAACCAAATGTAATCCCCCAATAAAAAAAACACTACAAAAGTTCTGGCCTGTTTTCCTGACTCGGGATGCAAGGACATATTTGAATGAGGGCAGAGTGACAGGTGAACCACTACTTTCAGCAACCCCAAAGGGGGCAGGGGCTACATAAATTTTTTTTAAATGTGTGTTAAGCAGTTTGGCTTCATCAGTCCCTTCTTTTCCCTTACAGCCCAGAAGGCCACTCTGTGCTAAACCTGAATACACCAGACAGTATCACCAAATGGGAGACAGATGCCGTGTGCGTGGGAAACTCTGGTATTGGGGAGATCAGAAATGTTGGGCTCGTCACCTTCCAGCCTTATTTCATTGACCTAGTTATACCTTATTCTGTGGTACAAGGAGAGAAATTTAAAATTGACGCCCAGATTTTCAGCTATGAGAAGAAATGTATTTTGGTAAGACTAATCAGTCAGTAGCTCCATTTACTACAATGTGTAGTATCTTGCAGTAACCCATAGCAACCAGTCAAAAATATTAATTTAGCATCTTAGAAAAGATGACCATGGAACACTGTGTTGTTGATAATTGCTATGAGTTTTGAGCAGCACTTTGCACAAGTACAACATTAGAAATGTAAAAGTGCTTTATGTATCCAAACTCACAGTTAAATCATATTTTTTGTTCAAACATCAAGCCTTGGAAGCATGGACCTCAATCAAACAGCTTTGAGATATACGAGAAGAGCTTGTATGTCTTAGAATACAGAGAAAGTAAGGCTGGTATAAGCTCCTGTGGGGAGTCGGGTCCTGAAATATTTTTGTAGTCTGAACACAGTCTGCACTTCACCTTCAGTTCTATATCAAATTATCAGTCAAGGCAGTGAGAAAATACACAGATAATATTGGTGTAATTTATACTTTGGGGGTTAATATTTTAGCTCCAGTCCAGAGCTTCAAAAGACATAAAATTAACAAATAAGTGTACATAAAGACAAAATATTTTTTGCTTTTAAAATTGTGTAGAGTACTGGGTGGTTAAGACTCCTTTCCTATTTTATTTTCCCTTCTATGCCCATAAGAATTTCCTTCACCACCTCTCCCAGTGTACAGAGAACTGGAAGTGAGATAAGATCTCTGCAAAGTGAGAGGATATCCCCTCTTAGAGAGTTGTCACCAGGACAAGTTTGCCCATTGAAAGATTTTCCCTCACGGTGGAAACCTCACCGACAGGTAAAAGTCCAGGCCCAGATGGCTTTACAATGGGGTATTATAGGAAATTCAAAGAGCTGCTGGTTCCCAAATTGTGCAACTATATGAGAGAGTTGGGGGAAGGAGGGACATTGAGAGAGGAGTCTCTGGAGGCCCATATTACAGTAATCCCGAAAGAAGGAAAGGATGGAACACTCTGCTCTAGCTATAGACCGATAGCCCTCCTGACGACGCGCAAAAGGCATTTGACAGAGTGGACTGAGGGCTCATGATAAAAATACTAGAAAATCTGATAGTGGGCCCAAAGATGATGGAGAGAATAAAGGTATTATATAAAGGCCCGACGGCAAGAGTGAAGGTCAATGGGTCTCTCTCATCGCCTTTTAAAATGATGAACGGTACGAGACAGGGGTGCCCGCTCTCTCCCCTCCTGTTTATATTGTCATTGGAGCCCCTGTTGGCAAGAATACGGAGAAATAAGGATATAAAGGGTATCAAAATAGATGAGAAGGAACACAAAATAGCGGCGTATGCTGATGACCTCCTATGTTACATAACAAACCCTAGAATTACATTACCAAATTTAATAAAAGAATTGAAAATGTATGGGGAAATCTCAAATTTTAAAATCAATCAAGAAAAATCAGAAATATTAAACATAAATATAAATAGGGAAGAAGAGCTGGCTATGAGGAGAGAGTTCCCCTTCACATGGAAGAAGACAGAAATAAAATATCTAGGGATAAAAATCACCCCCAGGCCTGAGAAACTTTATAGAGTAAATTATATCCCATTATTAAATGAAATTAAAACAGAAATTAAGAGGGTAGAAAAGAAAATGTTATCATGGATGGGTAGGATAAATACTGTAAAAATGCTGATACTCCCCAAGATACTCTATAGGTTTCAAATGATCCCAATAAAACTTCCACAAATGTACCTACAGAAGTTACAGGGAATAATATCAAAATGTATTTGGCAAAACAAAAAACCAAGAATACAATATAAGATCCTTCGCTTAGGAAAATTACAAGGGGGTTTGGCAGCACCAGATGTAAAAAAATATTACGAGGCAGTGGTGTTAACACGAATGGTAGAATGGTGTAAGGATGAAAAAAGATGGGTGGAGATAGAAAGGTCACTAAATAATGGACACTTAAAAGAAAATATATGGGTTCCACAAAAAGATAGAATGATGAGTCAAACAATACCTGAATTAACAAGAAACGTATTCAGGATATGGGATAGAATTTCTAAGCACGCAAATTTGGCACGTAACTCACCTTTAATTTTTTTAAGTGGCACAAAGATATTTGAACCGGGAAATAAGGCACAGTTTGGGGGTGGGTAGGGAACACACAGTTAAAGGATATTGTAAACAGAACAGAGAGGGCGCTGTAGAGCGGAACACTTGGCGCAAAATTCAAGCAGCGTGTGCGTGTGCGGAGAGCAGCGTGTGTGTGCACGGGGAGCTCCAGGGACAGAGCTCCAGGGACAGACCAGACCCAACCCGCCCCAGACGGACCCCCCCCCCCCGGCGAAGCAGCGGCGGCAGGGCGGCTAAACAGAGACAGGGAGCAGCGTGTGCGGGGAGCTTGAGACTGACCCCCCCCCACTGACATCCGGCGAGGAGGAGGCGGCGGCGAGCGGTAGAGGCGGCATTCCCCCACACCCCCCCACCTGTGACCGAAGGAGGAGGCGGGAGGACCGGGACGAGCAGCAGGGAACAACATAGGACTTCCCCCAAGAGAGGACAGAGGAGGGGGGCGGCGGAGACTGAAGGAGAAGTGCGGCAGCGGTGAGTGCAGATCACTGTGTGACAAACTGACAGGCTGACAGAGCCAGGAAGGGGGGAGGCTAAAGGCAGAGGCTGACGAGCTGCAGTGTCAGATTACAGAGGCTAGCAGAGAGACACAACTGCTAATTAAAGACTGACTGTGTGAGACCTGAGTATTGTGAAGTACCTGAGTATTGTGAGTACCTGAGTATTGTGAGTACCTGAGTATTGTGAAGTACCTGAGTATTGTGAAGTACCTGAGTATTGTGAAGTACCTGAGTATTGTGAAGTACCTGAGTATTGGGAGTACCTGAGTATTGGGAGTACCTGAGTATTGTGAAGTACCTGAGTGTTGGGAGTACCTGAGTATTGTGAAGTACCTGAGTATTGTGAAGTACCTGAGTATTGGGAGTACCTGAGTATTGTGAAGTACCTGAGTATTGGGAGTACCTGAGTATTGGGAAGTACCTGAGTATTGTGAAGTACCTGAGTATTGTGAAGTACCTGAGTGTTGGGAGTACCCGTGTATAGCGAGTATCTGAGTGTTGGGAGTACCTGTGTATAGCGAGTACAGGGTTGTGAGTCTATGAGCGATATGTGCCCATGAGGGTTGTGAGTCCATGAAGTGTTATGAGTCCATGAAGTGTTATGAGTCCATGAAGGGTTATGAGTCCATGAGGGTTATGAGTCCATGAAGTGTTATGAGTCCA
>BLSH010438704.1:171489-185287 GCA_018402905.1 Glandirana rugosa | reverse complement strand
CAAAAAAGTGTCAAAATGTTCCGACATGTCCCCCCCAATATCGCATTACCGCTAAAAATCGCAGATCGCCGCCATTACTAGTAAAAAAAAAAAAAAACCCCAGAAATGAATTCTCATCATCCGTAAACGCGGCCACTTTTGCGCAAACCAATCAATAAACACCAATTGCGATTTTTTTTTTATCGCAAATATGAGGAATTATATAAATCGGCCAAAAACGGTGAAAAAAAATGTTTTTTTATATTTTTTTTTTGGATTTGAATTTTAGCAAAAAGTAAGAAATTTGGGTTTTTTTGCAAAATGGTCGCTCTTCTTTTGTTTATAGCGGCGATAAGAAATGACGCAGAGGCGATCAAATACCACCGAAAGAAAGCTCTATTTGTGGGAAAAAAAGGACGCAAATTTTGTTTGGGTACAGCGTCGCACGACCGCGCAATTGTCAGTTAAAGCGACGCAGCGCCGAATCGCAAAAAGTGCTCTGGTCCTAAAGTGCAAAATTCTTCCGGGGCTGAAGTGGTTAATCCCGCTTTTATCTGTTTAGTGTCAGTGGACTCCCCTTCTGTGTTCTGTGCTAAATGTCCCCTCTATGATTTGTCTCAGTACTTAGCTACGTTGTTTCTCAATGTGGCTTTCCTCCTAAACGTTGTTTATAATGAACACCAAGAACATGCGTGATATAGATAAGAGGTATCTTTCCGCCAGCCCCTGACATTTGTGAACCTGTCACAGCGCCTCACACAAATTAAGCATTAAGGGCGGCATCCCAGTATACAGGTGTATTTAAGGGCCGTTTGATGTCCGGCCCCAAGTAGACGTCCAGATGAAGCAAAGTGAATACGCATAGCGAAACGCGTTGACGTCACACATCTCGTCACACGTCCCGTGACGCATGGGGAGCCACCCACTCATTGGACCAAGCGGCTGCTCCAATCCAGGGCGTCTTCCATAGCGAGGGTTGAACAGCAGCGTGTCTAGCTGCCTGAGAGGATCTGTGAGCGTCCCCATATAGCGGAAGCAGCGGCATAGTCCGCACATCTATTACAGGAGATTTGTCTCTGATATTTGTGGTACTTGGGACGCAAAGGACCCCAGTAAGAGCATTACAGTGGACCTCACGCATCAGCGGAAGGACAGCTTATAACCACTACAGTGATCATATCGATAGAGGTCTGGGGAAACAGTGAGTAAAAACAGTGGACATAGATACAGTTGCTTGCAACTCTGCTCACCTTCCTTTCCACGTACACACTGACCTGCTGATACCACCTTCCTCTCGATGTAACACAGCTATATACATTACTGCTGAAGAGTTGGTTCATCCAGTCCAGCACATATATCCTGCTGTGCAACCCCACCATTACCAACACCCCTGTGTTGGGCTCAGCACACCCTTTTCTTGGTGTCTCACAGACTTTTTTCTCATATACCCGGATTGGAGTGATCATCCAGTGTTCCATTGTGACAATTGCACATTCTAGTGGCCCTCCCCCTCTTTCTGATAGTATTGGGACGATTGACATCTTTTAATCTCGTCTGTGTGTTTGTCTCCCCCTTGTGTGTGGTGCTTGTGCTGTGTTTGTCAGGTACTGTCCACAGGGAGACTCCGTCTCCCTTGGACAGTTCAGATACTTGTTGTTATCTCATTCACATTGGTATTGATGTTATTGCACATTTTTGCTGCTTTGCACAGTTTTTTAATAATTTAAAATTAATTTAAATTGGCTTTTCATTACATATTGCAGTCATTGCCCTTCCTTTTGTGATAACTGTTCTGGTTCCCCCGGCTCGGGAGAATAATTTTGTATATACCATGAAACAATACCTAAGGCTCAGGAAGCATGGATATAAAATCAAGCAATCAAAATATATTCACTATGGTGAAAAAAATTAAGCTACCAGGCTGTACTGTGCCTCCTGTGCCACCCAATTCACATGATCTGATATAGCTTTAACTATGGCCATGATTAATGGTCTCACTATACACTGGTGCTTTTAAAAAGTAATAGCCACAAACATGAAAATAATTAAGAGATTTGTATTTGATAATGAGGGATCTGTTTGGATGATAAAGCCATCCTATTTTATTTTTTCAGATGAAGTCAAGATTCATATAAAAAGTGGATCTCTGGAAATTGAAGGAGACTGCAAGGAAGAACCTCTACAGATATCAAAGGATCACAGAGTGGATTCCATTGAAAAAACGATAGTGGTCAAGGTGGGGATTCAACACGAAGGTTAAAGAAGAACTTTTTTTTAAAAAAAAATTACGGCTTATAACCCCCATCAGGGTTTTTTTTTTTTTTTGGCCATCAGTGTCCAATTGGGCATATTTCCCTTAATTTTCTGTCCCATAGCAAAAACAGGAAGTCAGAAAAATCCCCCCTAAGTGAAGGAATCCCTGATTGTCACTAGGGTTACCAGAACTAGTATCCCCTTTGGGTGATTTCCCCTCTATGACTGTTCTGGTGACAACCCAAAATTACGGATTTTCTGTCATTTTCCCTTTTGATGATATTAGCAAACAGGACAGATAGAGGGTGAATCTCTCTAACAGGGGTACAGGCACCAATAAAAACCTGACAAGGGTTATAATCCCTCTCCACTTTGTCCAAAGCAAAAAAGGTTTGCCTTTCGTTGTATAGTAAAGTATATGTGAATGAGCAACTGTATAGCTCAGGGCAGGCAGTTGATTGATGTGGTATGTAGCTCTTTGTCTGTGTGTAATAAACAATATAAATCACCGCGCTTGGCTACGAGTAAAATATAATCCTTGGTATGAATAATCAATAAATGTCCACAATTTGTTGGCATCTATAAACCATTCCAAAGAAACGGTGACAACAGTGCTTGTGCTCAATTAAACATTGGTGCTCCAGCCGTGCTCTGTGTGCCCCACATGGATGTCCACTCACCCCTCCTCCGGTGACCACCTATCTCTAGTGTGATCAGATAAAGCCTATTATTATTAAACTAAATTCAATAAAAATAAAAAAAATCTATTTAAATCAAAAAAATCTGGATTGAAATTAAAAAATTCCGATTTTTTTTTTTTAAATCATTGATTTTTATCCACCCACTGGTCTGGGGCCTGTAAAACTGCGGCTCAGCTGTCTGTTTTTACCGTACCTTGGCTGCCCATGTAAACAAAGCCAAAGATAGCGGCAGTGAGGCTAGAGAGGCAGCTAGTACAACAAATTTAAATGTTTAGTGATTCAAACAAAAGCTTTATCTTTCACTGCATGTTTTGTCACTAGAATAGGAACAAGGAAACTATTTTCAACAGGGACACAATTAGCAATATAAGCTTTTTTATTACTATAGTGGGACAAGAATTGGTGCAAAATCTACACAACTGGCACACAAACTGCAATAAAGATGTAAGAGTGGTACCAACCCTTCCCACTCTATCAAAATAAAGAATACAAATTTAATTTCTCTGCAGTTCCACATTGCTACTAAACTGCAGGCTGATATATAATCTCGTCAGTGAGTATAGTATTAGGTGCATAAAAATCATGAATGCCTTTTTACATGCAAGTGCCAAATTACATGTTTTTGTCTCAATATTAGCCTTCAGTAATCCTATTACTTCAACACTTTCATCAAGGTTTTTTTTCTTTTCAGCCCATGGGATATGAAGAACAAATCACTGAGGCACATCTTCTATATCCTTCAGGTAAAGGAAAGATAGTGGGCACAGGATATTCATGAACAGAGCTAAATAAATAAAGTAAAACCTTGGATTGCGAGCGTAATTTGGTCCGGAGACATGCAAAGTATATCAAAGCGAATGTCCTCATAAGAAATAATGGAAGCTCAGATGATTCGTTCCACAAGCATTTATTCATACATCTTTCAGTTTATAGTCCATATAAAACGATTATAGGAATGTGACAGGTTGTGTAACCATAAAATGTCCATCCACAAATGAACGCCTCCACAAGGGGATTAGAAGCAAAATCCAACAGGAGCTACAGAGTATAAAAAAGGCACCTCTAAGTGTAGCAATATGGTTACATTTAATGAAACTCACATGGTTGATAATTAAAACAGGCAGATCTAAGTATGCAGGCATCCGGGGTAAAGCTGTCCACATAGACCGTCCTCTGCACTGCCGGCTCTCACCACTATCAGTCTGCAATTGTGACCGGGAAGACTATCCTGCAGTATAGCGATCTGAAAGTAAGGCTTGAAGCGCTCATGGAGTGTAGTTTGGAAGGGATGTCATTGATGGCGGTGCAGAGGATGGTCTATGTGGACATCTTTATCCTGGATGCCTGCATACTTAGGCTACTTTCACACCGGAACGTTTTTCAGGCGCTGCGGTGCAAAAAATTGCGCCTGTGCAGCGCCTGAAAAACTCTCCCCCCATTCTCCCCAGTGTGAAAGTCTGAGTGTTTTCACACTGGGGAGGTGCGCTTGCAGGATGGTAAAAAACGTCCTGCAAACCGCATCTTTGGGGCGGTGCGGTGAGCAGCATGTACACTGCTCCTACACCGCCCCCTCCATTGAAAGCAATGGACGGCGCTCCCGAAGCGGCGGCACTTTTAACCCCTTGTTAACCCCTTCTTGGGGGTTAAAAGCACCCTGCTCCCATCTGCATAGCGGAACCGTAGTGCCGCTATAATATCGGTAAATGCGCCGCTAATTAGTGGCGATTTACCGCTACCGCCCCTCCCTGCCGCAGCGTGAAAGTAGCCTTAGATGTGCCTGTTTTAGTCATCAACCATGTGAGTTGCTAAATGTTGTACTTTTATAAAATGTAATTATATTGCTACATTTTGAGACGCCTCTCTTCTCTTTTATACTCTGTTGTCACAGACACTGCTTCTATATCAAGACATCGCTTGTATATCAAGTCAAAATTTATGAAAAATTTTTCTTGTCTTGCAAAACGCTCTCAAATAGAGTTGATCGAACCTCTGGAAGTTCGGGTTCTGCTGGTTCGGCCGAACTTCGGGACAAAGTCCGGGGTCGGGTCCGGACAGGATCCGAACTTTGACCCAGACCCCGAACCCCATTGAAATCAATGGGGACCCAAACTTTTAGGCACATAAATGGCTATAAGAAAGTCCTGGAAAGTCCTAGAGGTCTGCAAAAGGAAGGAAAATGGAGGTAAGGGTCGGACAAGTGCCCTACAAAGAAATGGGGATAGGGAAATAACTTTGAATTATTTTTTTTTTAAAAATCACATAAAAAAATCTAAAATGGAGGTGGATGTGGACCATCTTCAAACTGTGTGAGAAAAGTATAAATTAGCCGGGAGAAGCCATATCACTGTTCTTAGAACAGTGATATGGCTTCTCCCAGCTAATTTATACTTTTCTCACACAGTTTGAAGATAGTCCACATCCACCTCCATTTTTGATTTTTTTTATGTGATTTTTTTTTTTTTTATTATTTTAAGTTATTTCCCTATCCCCATTTCTTTGTAGGGCACTTGTCCGACCCTTACCCCCATTTTCCTTCAGACCTCTAGGACTTTCCAGGACTTTTTTACAGCAATTTTCAAAACTTTTATTAAATTACCAGAACCCGGACTTTTTTTGAAAAGTCCGGGTTTGGGTCTGGGTCCCGGACACCCAAAAGTTCGGTACGGACCCGAACTTTACAGTTTGGGTTCGCTCAACTCTACTCTCAAACCAAGGTTTTACTGTATATACATAGGAGACATGTTCTTTCTTTTCTGAATAATCCGACTGTAAAGACATTACTTACTTATGTGCTATTTGTTGCATAGCAAGCACAGAGTGTGACATTGGCAACTGGTTTATTCTCTTGCCAAACACAAAACAAATACCTATACTTTTTAACCCCTTGGATCCACTATGTGATACCAGTCTTCTTATTCAAGGTTCTCTATCTCTATAGTTCCTTTGGCATAGATGGTGAAACTGCCACATTATTACAATTTTTGTTTTTTGCATGAAAGCATTGCAACTCCACCCAAATCATTTTGCATTTAGCGGCACTCATTTCAAGAGGAGCTAAAGATTTTTTTTTTGTGAAACATTGCTAGCAGGTAGGCTTTTATTGCCGAAGAAACTCTGTATGTCTGTAGTGCAAAAAATCTCCTCCTCTGCCTGTTGCCAATCTTTCTTCTGAATGTACACTAAGCCACAGTTTGTAGCTTAGTGTACATTTTCGACATGCCTTGGTGCCAAGATAAGTTACGGTAACTCTCCTACAAATGCATAGGAGTTTTTTCCATCCTGGGCTGGCCAGTCAAGATGGCCAAATTCACAGAACCCAGAAAAAGACCATTCAAACATGTCAGCTGCAGCAACAAGGGAGATTTGGTCCTTTTAATCTCTGACGTGGTCCATTCCACAGATTAGTATATCATAATGTGTAAATATGCTGTGCATTCATTATTTCACTTCTGTTTATTTCAGTATGGCTAAAGTTTGCCCACCACAATGCAGATGTATGTCTGCTTTAACTGTTAAGTAGTAAAGTACCCAGTAGATACAAGAGCAAATTTACATAAAGATACTTTTAATTTGTTTGTTTTTTTTAATTTATGGCAAGGACAAAAGAACAAGCATGCTGAATAAATAACAATACAAATATAATTATTCCAGGGTTACAAACAATTCCACAGTGACCTTCAATTATATTTAAAAAGATAAATAAAAAATAGACAAAAAAGCACTTAGTGATCATTCAGAAAGTACAGTCAGGTCCATAACTATTGGGACATCGACACAATTCTAATCTTTTCGGCTCTATACACCACCACAATGGATTTGAAATGAAACAAACAAGATGTGCTTTAACTGCAGTATTTTGGCTTTAATTTAAGGGTATTTACATCCAAATCAGGTGAATGGTGTAGGAATTACAACAGTTTGTATATGTGCCTCCCACTTTTTAAGGGACCAAAAGTAATGGAACAGATTAACAATTCTAAATCAAACTTTCACTTTTTAATACTTGGTTGCAAATCCTTTGCAGTCAATTACAGCCTGAAGTCTGGAAGGCATAGACATCACCAGACGCTGGGTTTCATCCCTGGTGATGCTCTGCCAGGCCTCTACTGCAACTGTCTTCAGTTCCTGCTTGTTCTTGGGGCATTTTCCCTTCAGTTTTGTCTTCAGCAAGTGAAATGCATGCTCAATCGGATTTAGGTCAGGTGATTGACGTGGCCATTGCATAACATTCTACGTCTTTCCCTTAAAAACTCTTTGGTTGCTTTCGCAGTATGCTTCGGGTCATTGTTCTGCTTTAACAATTTCCACATTTTTTTAAAGGGGCACCCACTGTTCTCATAAAACAAGGTAGAAAACTCTTTACCAAAACCACCCACTCTGATACAGCTGAATAAACTGAAAACTTCCATGTAAATACCGGTAATTTGTGAGTACAAAACAAAACCTTGAGGGGAGCCACCGACCATTCCTATGTTGCATAACTTCCTATGAGACATTTTTGGCAAAGCTAAAGTGGAAATAAAGTGGACTGATGACCTCAATAAATACACCTCAACATTTCCAAAATAAATTAAAAATTTGCCTCTTTTTATATGACTTTTAAAGCTGGAATCTGTAGGTAGACTGGATATGTAAGAGTAAAATAAATACATGTAAATATTGAGTCTGTATGAGTTTACCTCTAGAAAATGTTACCAAATCAGCAAATTAGCTTTTTACCTCTTTCCTACCATAATTTGACAGGAAAGGTCTGTCGTCCCCTACTTATCAAGTTGGGGGAGGCTTTGTGTTCAATCACAGAGAAAGTTAACTTAAAGTCCCTGTATGTACCATAACTTTTCTATAGGAGTGAGGAGAAAAGTCTCCTCCCTAAACCTGACTGTATTTCTGCAGCATACCATAATCTTAAAGTGACTTCTTCACTATTTTAAATCTTGGCATCAAAGACATCCCTGCAATGAAAATAAATGATACGTACCCCTTCGAGTTGCTAATTATTACTGTCTATACCGGCTACACTGGCTAAAATATTCCTGGAGTGTCTAGCCCACGCTGCGTGCTATCCTGTGACCCCTGCATCACTACAGGACACAGAGTGCAGCAGAGGGCCATGCATCCAGAACACCTGGAGGAGTTCCAATTATGAAGGTTTTTTAGCCAGCTCATGAAGAGAGTGGAGATTGGTGCATGGGAGGGATATTTATTAGCCCTTTATTTTGCAAAGATGTCTTTGATTGTGATAAAAGTACACAAAAATTATTTTGAGGCACAGACACAATAAAACATAAAAGATAAGACTGCATCAAATAGCTATCCAACATGTCAAATCTTAAAACTGGATGTGGAGTCGAAACAAACTTCTGTACCAAAAAGTTTCCATAAGAGATGCTTAAAAGCCCTTCAGTTTAAGGTTAACCATGAATATTGTCCCTAGAATTACTGCTCGCACTCCAACTTCTGTAACATGTGTAGTGCAAATCAGCATATTTGTGAGTTAAGTAGGCACCCTGATGATTGTGTTTATGTTCATATTTATGTGGGGACTCAACATTTTGGGGGGTTTAAGTGCTTAAGTGTAATCAAAAGTCCCTATGCGATTGCATTTTTTTAAGACAGGTTTTCTTTAATGAGACATAAAGGATCTATTAGATCTTACCTGCCTTCCACTGAGCACAGATCGTACTCCATTACATAGTTACATAGTTAGTCAGGTTGAAAAAAGACACAAGTCCATCCAGTTCAACCAAAAAAAAAAAAAAAATGTATATACATATACACACATATATATACATACATATACACATACACACATATACACATACACACATACAACCAAATAATCCCATATACAATCCTTCACCCACAGTTGATCCAGAGGAAGGCAAAAAACCCCAGCAAAGCATGGATCCAATTTGCTATAACTGGGGAAAAATTCCTTCCTGATTCCCCGAGAGGCAATCGGATTCACCCTGGATCAACTTTACCTAAATATGTTAGTACCCAGTTATATTATTTACATTAAGGAAAGAATCCAGGCCTTTTTTAAAGCAATCAACCGTGCTGGCCAAAACCACCTCTGGGGGGAGTCTTACACAGCTCTTACTGTGAAGAAACCTTTCCGTATTTGTAGATGAAATCTTTTTTCCTCTAGACGTAAAGAGTGCCCCCTTGTCCTTTGTGATGACCTTAAAGTAAATAACTCCACACCAAGTTCACTATATGGACCACTTATATACTTGTACATGTTGATCATATCCCCCTTAATCTCCTCTTCTCAAGAGAGAATAAATTCAGATCCTCTAATCTTTCATCATAGCTAAGCTCCTCCATGCCTTTTATTAGTTTGGTTGCCCTTCTCTGCACTTTCTCCAGTTCCCCGATATCCTTTTTCAGAACTGGTGCCCAAAACTGAACTGCATATTCCAGATGAGGTCTTACTAATGATTTGTACAGGGGCAAAATAATGTCTCTATCTCTGGAGTCCATACCTCTCTTAATACAAGAAAGGATTTTGCTTGCTTTGGAAACCGCAGCTTGGCATTGCATGCCATTATTAAGCTTATGATCTACCAGAACCCCCAAATCCTTCTCCACTATGGATTCCCCCAGTTGTACTCCCCCTAGTATGTACGATGCATGCATATTCTTAGCCCCCAAGTGCATAACTTTACATTTATCAACATTAAACCTCATTTGCCACATAGTTGCCCAGTTAGACAGTGCATTGAGGTCGGCTTGTAAGTTGGAGACATCCTGCAAGGAAGTTATTCCACTGCATAGCTTGGTGTCATCTGCAAACACTGAAATTGTACTTTTAATCCCAGACCCTATATCATTTATAAATATATTGAAAAGCAAGGGTCCCAACACTGAACCTTGGGGTACACCACTGATAACCTTAGACCATTCAGAATAAGAATCATTAACCACTACTCTCTGAATTCGGTCTTTTAGCCAGTTTTCTATCCATTTACAAATTGATCTTTCCAAACCTGTAGACTTTACCTTACACATTAGCTTCTTCCTTAGCCACAGGAGCCAGGGGAAGTGAGAGCCGAACCTGTAAGTAACATAAGGCAGTTCATTCTAGATAGGGGAGATCAGCAAATTGGATGTTCACTGGTTTCCTTCTTAGCAACCCGGTGACACCCACTATGTGGCACATCCACCTTACAGTCAGCTTGTCAGATTTACACATACTCCCAGCTGCTGTAATATCCAGTAGTATGTGTAAAATCCACTAATGCTGCTGACGTATGGCATACACCAGTGGCAATGACAGGGTTAAACTATATCTGTTTTGGATAGAGTAGACAACAGGGAATGAGAGGACAGTGAAATTCTTAATAAGTTGTCATTGGAACAATTGTTCCTATTTGAAGATTTCCCCTCTATTCCTGACCTAGTGATCACTCAAAATTTTAGATTTTCTTCTCAGCCCCAGTGACAATTGTCACCAGGGAAAAAAAGCATGAATCTTTGCAGTGGGACAGAGACAGCTACAGAAACTAGACAAACATCCTAAACCTACCCCACTCTTATCCAGAAACCCAATATTTATATGATATGCTTTTAATGATGGATTAAACCAAGTGGAATTGTTTAGGGATTTATAGAGGTTAAAAAGTTTAAATGACATTAAGCAAGCAGTGTCTATTTCAATTAATTTGTAAATGTAGCATTTACCCCCAAATGGGCCACTTTTGTATGAGTCCACTGATTCCAGGTGACAACAACCCTTCTGGCAATGTGTAGTGACAGAATTTACCCCCAAAGGGGCCACTGATGTATGGGTACTCTGATTCCAGATGACAACAACCCTTCTGGCAGTGTGTAGTGATAGCTTCCTGGCTGGATTGCTCAGGTGGGTTGGGACTAGGATCCGATAATGCCTGAGCCCATCCCTATACTACAACAGACAGCTCTCCACCACAGAAGCCCACTATCTGGTAACCTTTTACATCCGACATCAGACTGCCCCTGATCCCTGGTTTCCATTTCAGTTTCCATCTTTCTCCAACACTCAGCTTCTGGGACTTGAAGTCCCACATAAAGGTGTACAACAAGCCCAATCTATCGGAGGACTACCTTCCCCACAAGTCTGTGCTCCTCCCAGCAATCCTCAGGCAAAGGAGGCTTGGCCATTTCTCCTCAGGTTGTGCTGCACCAATTATGAGGCCTCTGTATCCTGGGCAGTGTGCTTTCTCTGCCCCTCTATGTGAAGCAGAACAAATAGCCAGCCAGGTGTGCTGCAGTGCTTATATACTAACAAGGAACATGCTGATAGGAGGAAAACAAAGTGACAGAGTTGAGCTCATCAGTGTGCTGATTTACCTTTCATGGTACCATAATACATTGGAAGAGGAACAAACCATTTAGGAGTTACTAAACTGCAGTAAATAAAACAGCTCCTGTATATGAATTTCAACTGTATAATTAGCCATTTGCCTAAAGTTTATCTTTAACATACAGTATATTGTCCACTCTTATGTAATGTTCGACATCAATGTTATTTTCTAGATGTGTTTGTAACCTTTCAGCTCGCGATAACCAATCTGTCTGCTTTCTTCTAGTGTTGTATTATTTTCTATTGTTTACACTTTCAAAATGTCTTCTAGTGTTTTATTGTTTTCTTTTGTTCACACTATTTCCCTTTCTCTCATTTCATACCAGATACCACCCAAAAAGTATCATTTACCTTAAATATTCCAGACAGGCTGATACCAGGAACTGAACGTGCCCACATCATTGTTGCA
The DNA here is from genome assembly GCA_018402905.1 of Glandirana rugosa. Classification (NCBI taxonomy): domain Eukaryota; kingdom Metazoa; phylum Chordata; class Amphibia; order Anura; family Ranidae; genus Glandirana; species Glandirana rugosa. The sequence continues at coordinate 173,598 of BLSH010438704.1, read as the reverse complement.
GGTGAGAGCCAAGTACTGTCATTTCATTTTGTAAGGACATTTATTTTCCTTTCTGTTCTTGAACTATTACAATTCTATTTTGGCAGGTGATATCATGGGCAACATCGTCATTAATTTGGAGAGTATGTTTCGTTTACCAGATGGGTGTGGGGAGCAGAGCGTATCCAAGCTATCCAGATATTGCTATTCCCTTGAATATCTGCAGAGTTCCAATCAACTCACACCTGAAACCAAAGAAAATCTTTTGGAACACTTAGTTGAAGGTAAGTTGGGCTTGAGAAAACAAGAACTTACTAACAAGGACTTCAAAACACTAGAAAGCCTAAAGAATCACCTTCATAGGGACTATAGTACATCACAATACAATTGCCTTCATCCTTGTTAGTAGGCGTTTTTTAGTTTTGCCCTTCCTGTAGTGATTTCATGGATGGAGCTAGCGCCAATATCAGCTGTAGGTGGGACCCAGTATAATGAGATAAGGAAACCGGTCACTCTTACCTGCATGATGTCGTTCAATGTCCAGTAGGTGAGAATGAGAGTGCCTGGGCAGGACTGTTGGGAGGGATTCTTAAATAGTATCAAAGGAATGCAGCTTGTTGGCTTTGCCACCCTTGGCCCTCTTTTTTGGATTTGTGGCTTGTTCCAGAAAGGCTTCAGAGCCTGAAGCATAGGATCTCCCTTGTGAATGGTGTCATCAAGAAGGTACCTGGTATGTGACAAAGAGGTAGATGGCTGCAATAACAATAGAGTGTTCTGAATTTGGAGAGTTACTGTTTAGAAGGTCTTATCAAGTCAAAATGCTCTGCACATTGGACCTCTTACAATGAGTAATGTCTTTTTGTGTACTGAGGAATGTCTGCCTTCAACTGTGAAGAACTGTGCTGAAGTGAAGTGGAGTAGAGCAGTGATGAAAATGCAATGGTCTGGACATTCCTTTATGACCCCGGGACTTGGATGTAGTTTGGGGGGCTTCAGGCCAGGAGAAATGCTACACCACATGGCAGATCCAAGATGGCAAGATGATTGGGGCAGGGCTCAGAGCTGGATGGTGCAAACTTCAGACCCAATTTAGAAGAAAATGGACATATGCCTAAATATCAAGTACAGTTAAATACCCTTTAAAGTGTGGCCACCTATGTCCTGCAGGACCAAGAGCATAAACAATAGCCCTCTGACTAGGAGATCACACCCCAAATAAGACGTATATGAATAGCAAGGAAGCAATTGGCTAGCTCACTTGTAGGCCCTCAGTCAGGAGAGTCGAGATTTAAGCCTGAAAATCTGTTAGACCTCCTGCACATCAGTATGGCTAGAAGAATAAACCCTGGGGGGTCCCTTTTAAGATTTCAAGCACAGGGAGCAAAGCAAAAAAGGCAGCTTGCAGCAATAAAAGGCAATGTAATGTTTATATTTACTGTCATACACCCCAGGAGTAGAGTTGAGCGAACCTCTGGAAGTTCGGGTTCTGCTGGTCCGTCCGAACTTCGGGACAAAGTCCGGGTCCGGGTCCGGACGGAACCCGAACGATCGCACGGACAACGAACCCCATTGAAATCAATGGGGACCCGAACTTTTAGGCACAAAAATGGCTGTAACAAAGTCCTGGAAAGCCCTAGAGGGGCTAAACAGGAAGTAAAATGGGGGTAAGGGTAGGGCAAGTGCCATACAAAAAATTGGGGACAGGGAAATAACTTTAAATATTTTAAAAAAAATAAAAACATAAAAAAAAGCAAAAATGGAGGTGAATGTGGATCATCTTCAAACTGTGTCTGAAAAGTATTAATTAGGTGTAAGTGGAGGTAAAAACGAAAAAAAATACAAAAATAAAAAAAATTTTATAAATTTCAATAAAGGGACAGGGGTTAAAAAACATACCGTGAACGGGATGGGAATGGGGGTAAAATGAAGGACAAATCGGGGAGATCCCGAAAGGTCCTGAAACAATGTCGGTAAAAACACGGATTTTCAAGCCCAGGGGTAACTAAAGTTACCCCAAGCAACAGGCACGCTAGCAAGCCCAAGGCAGGCCTGGGCCTGGGCCTGAAACAGGGCTTCAAGCCTGCCTGGTCGTCTTGGGCTTGAAGGTCTCCAAGCGAGTTGAGATGAGGA
>BLSH010438704.1:142469-157446 GCA_018402905.1 Glandirana rugosa | reverse complement strand
CAGTGCTCTGTACCCTGATGTGCTGTGCTCTGTACCCTGATGTGCTGTGCTCTGTACCCTGATGTGCTGTGATCTGTAGCCTGATGTGCTGTGATCTGTAGCCTGATGTGCTGTGCTCTGTACCCTGATGTGCTCTACCCTGATGTGCAGTGCTCTGTACCCTGATGTGCTGTGCTCTGTACCCTGATGTGCTGTGCTCTGTACCCTGATGTGCTGTGATCTGTAGCCTGATGTGCTGTGATCTGTAGCCTGATGTGCTGTGCTCTGTACCCTGATGTGCTCTACCCTGATGTGCTGTGCTCTGTACCCTGATGTGCAGTGCTCTGTACCCTGATGTGCAGTGCTCTGTACCCTGATGTGCAGTGCTCTGTACCCTGATGTGCTGTGCTCTGTACCCTGATGTGCTGTGCTCTGTACCCTGATGTGCTGTGCTCTGTACCCTGATGTGCTCTACCCTGATGTGCTGTGCTCTGTACCCTGATGTGCTGTGCTCTGCACCCTGATGTGCTGTGCTCTGCACCCTGATGTGCTGTGCGCTGTACCCTGATGTGCCATGCACTGGTGTGCGCTGTACCCTGATGTGCCATGCACTGGTGTGTGCTGTACCCTGATGTGCCGTGCACCGGTGTGCACTGTACGCTGATGTGCCATGCACTGATGTGCGCTGTAACCCTGATGTGCTGTGCCCTGGGCCGGTCTGGATGAAGTCCAGGGCCACATTTTTGTCCCAGTCCAGCCCTGTTTGTCATTGATGACAACGTGTACCATAACAGCTGGTTCCTCCCCGGCACCACCCAATAATTTGTCCATTTGTTCCGTGATGTGCCGAACCCGAGCATCGGTAAACAACATACTGTTCGGTGACCACGGTTTTTGTGACAGATGGATGGCCTGGTGAGTTTGCTTTTAATATCACAAATTAATAAAATTGCAATTTTGGTTTGTAGTGCTCAGATGTAGTATAGTTCTGCTTTAATGAATACAAGGAGAAACACTTTCTCACTTTAATGTTGTGGTTTTTTTATTTTTACTAAATCTGCGGTAACAATTTTTGAACTTAAAATAGTGGCACTTGCAAAAAAAGATGTATATAAATGGGAGCAGGATCTAGATTCATTTGACAGTTCAAGTTTGTGGTTTAATGTATAACTGAAGGCACATTTTTTTCATTTTTGGATAGAGTGGAGAGGGATTAGAACCTCTGGCAGAGTTGTATTGCTATCTACACCTTTGTTAAGGAGATTCTTTATCTCTATTTGTCCTGTTGACTGTTATCATCAGGTGTGAAAGTGAATGAAAACCCACATTTTGGGTTGTCTCAAAAAAGGAATAGAGGGGAAATCTCCCAAAAGGGGACACTCATTTTGTTGACAACCAGGGATTCCTTCACTTTAGAGGGATTTCCTCTCACTTCCTGCTTTATATTGTGGTACAGGAAGTATAGGGAAATTTTCCCTCAATCAACATAGATGGCAAAATAAAATGACATCTCACTATGGGATAGACAAGCAAATGCCCACAGGCTCTTGATACCATGACAACAGCAAGGCTGTGAACTTCCTCCACCTGACAAGAGCTTCCCCAATAATTCTTATACAAGAAGCTGGCTTCAGATAAGGGTGAATGTCTGCCTGGTAGAAAAAAAGCAAATTGAGCACCATCCGTGATACCCTCCCCATCTGCAAAGAGAAAGTGCATGATCAGCGCTAAAGGCAAGAAAACTTATTGTGAGCAGCAAAGCAAAAAGAGTGTAACATAGTCGCTAAAGTCCAACAAATGATAATGCAATGCAACGCTCATATAATATGACTATAGAGTATTCTGTGGGGCAACAGAAAACATCACCACACCATATGTGACCACAAATGGTCTGAAAAAAGTCCAAGAAATCACAATCCAATGAAAACGCAAAAATTCTGCTGAATCCCATAGGGTATATCACAAGAGGGGTCTTCCAATAGATGTAAGGTGGCAACTCACCGGATCCCCAGGCTGTCTCACTTAAGAGAGCAGCAAAAATGCTCAAAGGTAGTAATGGGTCATCAGGTGTCTCCCCTCTCGAATCCCTGTGGTGGATCCAGAAAGATTAATGAAAAAATAATAGTGCAGTATGCCAAAACTTCACAGGTAAGTAGCAAGGAAAACCATCACCAGTGCACAGTGTGAAATTATCACCCCGAGTGGTTGGTATTCACCATCACCACATGTATTAAATGCTCACCAGATTCAGTATAAACAAACACCTGGAATCCAGCTGGGTACCTTCATGAACCAGATTTCATGGACTCCCAAAAGAAAATTATATTAGAAGGTTCAAATGGGCAGTATATTCAGAGTGTCATCGCCAGATCCCCACAAATAGGGCCACATAGCGTAACAGAGTTTTAATGTACCAATAAAACAATAAATGGGGCTAAAAAAGTTTAAAACATAAACATAAAAAAGGTTCACTGATCAGGCGGACAAACACAATCATAGATAAACATACGCTGACGCATTTCTGGCTAATGCCCATTTTCAAAGGGTTCCTTACAGGGTGTAGGATGGTTACCTGCATTTATATCTGGTCTGAGTATCAAAAAACCAACACATGGGATCGGCGTCCATTGAAACCAGGAAGTAAACAAAGCCACTTCCTGGGCCGGCGCCATCTTAGGTACACCATTTCCGGTTTCGGCCCCATTTTGCCAAAGCCAAATGACATAATTTCCTGCAACAGTTCCATTTTGTCTATGATCCACCTCCAGGCTAAAATAGCCTAGGAAAACGCTAGGCACTGTTAGTGGAGAAAAATGGAATTATGCTATCCATAAGGCAGAATGACATATAGTGATTTAAATAAAGATATAAATGCAAAGGCACATTCCAAACAATTTAAAACACATTTATATAAAAAAAATATATCTATTCAAGACAATATGCTAATCTGGAGACAATATAATATGAAATAGGACATAGATGAACGTGCCCTTGCATTTATATCTTTATTTAAATCCCCATCTGTACCAACATGCAAATCCTCAGGACAGGCCTCTGGCGCATGCCCCCTTCACAAGGGAACACTGCCCCAAAGCCTGTCCCAAAAATTACAGCGCAGATGGAAATAGGACAACAGACAGTACCCAAATGCTCCCGCAACTAGTGCATTAATTGGGCTACAGTCACCCCAAGCCCCTGGTAGAACACAGGGAAAGTGAGGATAGAAGCATAGGTGGCAACCTTTCAATTTATTAAACAATAGTCTGTAGCCAAAAGTTCAGGTTGCACTCATAGATTAGAGTGCATCTTGTCAGTACAGGATGGAACCTGAACCCTAGACCATGGAATTGGTTGATGGTCTACTGAGTCGACCTGACATGATGGAGCTAGAAATCAAAGCATCCATCTTGAAATACAAGAGAGGAAAAGACTGAGAGATAAACTTTCCATCCCCACCACATCCAACCAAGAGACAGAAACTTCCCTTGGGTGAACTGGATGCAGATCAAGGAACTGAATAAGGATGTCCTCTTTGAGGCGTCAGATAGAAACTAACTGGAGCAAAATGGAGAACTGGTTTCTAATAATCTTGTCCTTATGTTAAACCTGTGAAATGTTCCATGCCAGACAAGGACACCAGTCTTGAACAGTCCCCTCCCCAAGTGGTGGTTATGAGTAAACTACTTAAGATCCCATATGTCACATGGGCAGCAATATTAAGAGCCAAATGCTAGCCTAGGCCCAACTGCAGGAGAGGACTTGTCCAGCGAAGAAACTTTGGGAGAAAGTCCTGAGGCTTACACCAAGATAAGCAAATCACCACATGTCTAGCAATAAATTTACCATGAAGTGGTAGACCCCACCGCTTACCATCAAGGGATTCCTAGACTCCATCTCAGAATTTGGGCTTCAGTTATCAAGCTGTCAAAGGCAGTTTGAAGCTGGATGGCAAAAATACATTCCTTGGGAACAGAGGATCCTGATCCAGTAAATCCCTCGGAGCAACTGTCCAGCGCCCCTTTTAGGTTGGAGTTCCACATCTGCCTGGATCAGCCTGGAACACTGGAATGCTTTCAATTCCAAACATGGGAGACAAACAAGGGAAGAAAGTACTGAAAGTCACAAAAGCATCCTACCAAAGGACCACTGCATGGCCTTAAGTTTGACCTCAGGGGTCTTGAAGTCAATCTCTGATGTTGCCTACCTGGGACACACCTCCAGGAATAACTCCATGGGTAGAAGAAATCAATCTCACAGGTTTAGGCACTGCTGTCAAATGCAGTCTGCCTGCCAAGATGTATACCTGTAATGCTCACAAGACTGGAGCCTGATTTTTTGCCAAGGATACCAATCTAGCCTTTTGCTATTTGAAAACTCTGAATCCACCTGAAAATTGACATACACCACCTTTATGGCATTGTCCACTAGGATCCAGATTATATACAACAGTCCAGAACTTCTGGATTTTACCTTGAAAAAGACAACCAACCCCCCCTGATATCAAGGGTGTCCAGGTCTCTTCCCCAGAATGATCTACTGTCTGAGGTGTCCTTCCATGGCGATTTTCTTAAAACAGGAAGAGAAGACTTCGTTGCTCTAGAGCCAGACCCCTGAATCTCAGCAATAGGGGATATCACCTGACCAAAGACTGAGTCAACTTGTCCCTCAAAGAACAGAGGCCTGTAAAAGCCTGGGGTGAAGCCAGTGTTAATTTTGGCAGCAAATGTCAATTTAGTTTTAGTCTTAGGACTAAAATGGCATTTTAGTTTTAGTCCCATTTTAGTCTTCTGCAATTGTTTTAGTTTTAATTGTATTTAGTCGACTAAATCTCCAGCACATTTTAGTCAACTAAAATGTGCAGTACATTTTAAAGAACTCATTTTAGTCATTTAACCATTTGCCGACCACTTGCCGTGGCTTGACGGCGGCAACATGGTTCAATATCGTGAAACGCTGTCACCTGACGGTGGCCGCAAGAACGAGTATTGTGAGCGTGCGCGTACCGCCGGAGGCGTGCTCGCACGCTCACTGTGTTACGGGGGGGCCAGGGAGCGGGTAGGGCGGATTTGATCTCTGCCGACTACCCACGATGGCTCCCCCGCAGTGAGAGCTCGGAGATCCGTGTATGTAAACACGGATCTCCATTCTGACAGAGGGGGAAGGGATGTGATCACAGGCTTCCTGTATATGGAAGCCATGATCACTCCCCTCCCCTGCCAGCCCTGCCCCAATACAGTTAGAACCCACTGAGGGAACACAGTTAACCCTTAGAGCGCCCCCTCCAGGTTAACCCCTTCACTGCCAATGGCATTTACACAGTAATCAGTGCATTTTCATAGCACTGATCGCTGTATAAATGCCAATGGTCCCAAATAAGTGTCAAAATGGTCCGACATGTCCCCCGCAATATCGCAGTACCGCTAAAAATCACATATCATCCCCATTACTAGTAAACTATAAAAAATAAATAAAAACCCCATAAATGAATTCTCATCATTCGTAAACGCTGCAACTTTTGCGCAAACCAATCAATAAACTCCGATTGTGATTTTTTTTTTACCAAAAATATGAGGAAGAATATAAATCGGCCAAAACCAATGAAAAAAATGTTTTATTTATTTTTTTTTGTATTTGAATTTTAGCAAAAAGTAAGAAATATTGGGGGTTTTTTTGCAAAATTGTTGCTTTTTTTGTTTACAGCAGTGATCAGAAACGACGCAGAGGGGATCAAATACCACCAAAAGAAAGCTCTATTTGTGTGAAAAAAAGGATGCAAATTTTGCTTGGGTACAACATCACACGACCACGCAATTGTCAGTTAAAGCGACGCAGTGCCGAATCACAAAAAGGGCTCTGGTCCTAAACTGAGAAATCCTTCCGGGGATGAAGTGGTTAAATTGTAATGCATTATTTAAGCATTTCTCTACATTTTCCAAACTCATTATATATTTCTGGAGTGAAAAATGTAATATGTTATTATTTATGGTATTGAGGTATGGACATGCGCTGCAGACCAGTGTTAATTTTCACATCAAATTTCAATTTAGTTTTAGTCTTAGTCTTTTGACTAAAATGGCATTTTAATTTTAGTCCCATTTTGGTCTTTTGACTAAAATGCCATTTTAGTTTTATTTGTATTTTAGCCATCTCAATTGTTTTAGTTTTAGTTGTATTATGGTCGACTAAAATGGTATTAAGTTAGTCAACTAAAATGTTTTAGTCGGTTTTAGTCGACGAAATTAACACTGGGTGAAATCAGGCCAAAGGAATTGCCTCACATGAGGCTAACCTCAGTTCTAGGCTTCTCCTACAAAAGTGGAGATTCAGATTGCTCCTGGTACAGACAGCTTGAATCTGTGACTAGAGTGTGTAAAGTTATCAATGAGAAAAAGCACTCTGTCCTGAGCTGTTAGTAGGGCCATCCAGACATTCCCAAGTCGAGTCGGTTGCAGCTGCAATCTCTGAACCTATCCAAATTACTGGAATATCTGGAAGATCATGTCAGCTTGCACCAATAATTCTCCATCTAAGGATCTCTCTATGAGAATATTTCAAGAAGGCATTGAGGCTAGTACTAGGTCCAGCATCCTGAAGTGCTGACCAATAGACAAGGAGCAGGATCCCAGAATGGTAGTGCATCAGTCCAAAAGCAAGGCACAGAAATGCTTAAAGGATGGGTACATTAATCATCTTAAATGCCTGTCAAGCCAGAAAGTGTCTGGGAGGGAGGCAATGCAAATTATGTGTTTTCCTATGAAAAACTTGTATCTGAACCCAGCCCCTTAAGGCTACACCTCCACTATTGCGACCCCAATGTTGCACGATTCAAAGTGCAACCTCGAGTGCAGCCCCAATCCAACTTTACAGTCTCTGGATTAAAGTTGCATCATAAAGTTGCATCAAGGTAGTGAAGGAACCCCTTCAAAGTCGCTGCAACTGTAAATCGTGTAGCCATGGTCCCCCTCGGGAGTGACTGAAAGTTGTGGTCCAGCTGCGCGCTGCCCTCAGTCACACAAATTTCCACACACCTGGAGTCATTGAACAGACCAATACTTTGTATTTGTTGTTTGATTAAGGGGATAAACTTGGATAGGGATAATGTATGACTGTGGGATTCCCAGATATTGAACATAGGAACTTCTATATACACCACTGGTATATGCACTCCTTCTCCAGCACACTACTTGCTGACCGTTACTCTTCCTCTTTCTCTCTCCTGCGCACTACTTCATTCCTAGGCCTGAAAGGAAATTTATCAGACCTCCATGATACCTCTTATTTTTCCACCATAGCTAGCACATGGTGAGGCCTACTCCTACTGCCAGCAGGCCTCCGAACCACCCGCTGTGGGTAAGTGCCACGGGCTCCCATTTGTAAAGCCACGGCCCCTCGAAGTGTAGCCAGGTACGTTGGTGCCAGCTAGGTGTTAGATGGACTACAACCCCCAGCCCATCTGTCTTCAAGGGCCCTCCAGATCATCTCATGGTCCAGTGGCTCTACTTCCCTTTGCTTGACTTCTCCAACCTCTAAAGACTATATACTATCCTCTCCCAGCCTTCTCATCTAACCCCAGGGGCCACCATTTACAGAAACTGGTAGATCCTTTAACCACTTCAGCCCCGGAAGGATTTCACACTTTAGGACCAGAGCACTTTTTGCGATTCCGCACTGCATCGCTTTAACTGACAAATTTGCGTCCTTTTTTCCCACAAATAGAGCTTTCGGTGGTATTTGATCATCGCTGCGTCATTTCTGATCACCGCTATAAACAAAAGAAGAGCGACAATTTTGCAAAAAAAAAACAAAATTCTTACTTTTTGCTAAAATACAAATACAAAAAAAAAATACAAAAAAACATTTTTTTTGATCGATCGGTTTTGGACGATTTATATTCTTCCTCATATTTGTGATAAAAAAAAATCACAATCGGCATTTATTGATTGGTTTGCGCAAAAGTGGCCGCGTTTACAGATGATGAGAATTAATTTCTGGGGTTTTTATTTTTTTTATTTTTTACTAGTAATGGCGGCGATCTGCGATTTTTATCGGTACTGCGATATTGCGGCGGACATGTCGGACTATTTTGACACTTTTTTGGGACCATTGGCATTTATACAGCGATCAGTGCTATAAAAATGCACTGATTACTGTGTAAATGCCATTGGCAGTGAAGGGGTTAACCTGCAGGGAGTGCTCTAAGGGTTAACTGTGTTCCCTGGGCGTATTCTAACTGTGTGTGGACTGCACTAGCAGGGGAAGGGAAGTGATCACAGCTTGCGTGTAGAGGAAGGCTGTGATCACAGCCCTTCCCCTTCTCACAGAACGGAGGTCCGTGTTTACTTACACGGACCTCCGTTCTTTCAGTGCAGGGGAGCCATCGCAGGTAGCCAGCGAAGATCGAGTCCACCGCACCCGCTCCCTGGACCCCCCCGAACACAGTGAGCGTGCAGGCGCGCCTCTGGCGGCGCGCGCGCTCACAGAGCGCGATCTCGCAGCCACCGTCGTATGACGGCGGTTTGCGTTATCGAGCCACTTTGTCGCCGTCAACCTGCGGTTGACGGTCGGCAAGTGGTTAAAGAGTCTCCTTTTTGATGTAGAACTCTGCTAGTCTCCTGCTTCCTTGTTCCACTCCAGGAGCCATCTCCCGCTCCCGACTGCACCCAGGTTCTAGGCCTCAAGGTTACCCCCCCCAGACTGGGGGCTCCCCTCCCAGACAAGGCCTGATCCGCAGCACTGGCTACATCTTTTCATCCTCTCCCAAACTCTCCTCCCCCCTTCTGGCAGATTGCTGTAATTAAGTAGGCCTGCCACCTGCAATCCAAACTGTGGATTGGTCAGGGCCCCTTGTCATACACCAGAAAGTGACAACTCCTCATCCATCCCCTTTTCCAGAGCTTTCCAGCTGAAAAAGGGGAGTATCCAAGGGGTGTTTCCTTCCTGCCATCTCCAGCCCTTCCTGAGCCACACCCAGCCCAGATCAAAACATTCAGGCTTGCACTCACTGTCAGGCCTGACTAGATTTTACCTCTCCTAACAAAAATCTACAAAATAAAGCACCTATCTCTATGGAGGGTGCTACAATCACATAGATTGGAACCGGTGTCATTGAAACTAATGGGCTGTGACCTGTCATGTGACCCTGTGTCCAAAGTCGCACCAGTGGAAAGAAGAGCCCAAAGCTTTAAGATGCATACCAGATAATGCCACCATGGGCATTTGGATAGTGAACCGTTTTCCACCAGATGCTTATTAACAATTAGATGGAGAAAAATACCTTGCAATTGGTACTCTAGCCTTCTTCCTCTAGTAATGACAAGTGTTCAACTTCAGCTACATCTCTAATGCTGTTGACTGGACTGTCTCATAGAGAACCTGTCCCTGGAAGGCCATGCAGGCTACTTCTTCCGACTGAGGAAATGGTGTAGCAAGTTTCTTATCTAGAGCCTGCTCTGGTTTCTTACCTTGTCCCTCTGGTTCTTCTCCAGTCATGGCAGACTTACCTACCTTAAAGAGAATGGCCAACAGACGCAAAGCCTTAGGCTGAGCATAAAGTACCAGCTTAACCTCTCTGTTCTGCCTTGCCGGCAGTTGGCCTGCTCTCTTCTGAGGGGGGCTTTATGCAGTTGGTAGCAACAGTATTGGAATGAAGCTTGAGGTATTCTCAATAACTTGGATATGGCAACTTCACCCAGGCCCACAGATATCCTTTGCAGCTATGAATTGTGAGAGCGTGTGTCTACCCCTTTAAGGCAATTTTGACACACTCTATCTTGTAAAGACAGCTTCATCCAGGCTCACAGCAATCCTTTGCAGCTATGAATAGTGGGATGGAAGAGCTTGACACATTATTTACTCTGTAAGTGCAGCTTCACTCAGAATTCACAGCAATTCCTTGCAGCTCAGCATAATCTGCCGGAGAGCTTCTGTCTGCCTTTTTAAAGGCGGTCCTGACACACTTTTTAGGCCATAGTGTTGGCGTTTGCAGTATGGAAGATAATTTTCTCTACCTCGGACTGGATTTCTGGTGCTCTTCTCACGTATATTTCGGTCAGTGGGACAGGCTGGGCTCCTTAGCCATGGGGAGGTCAGTTAGCACCTGAATGCACTCTTTTAGCGGCAAAATACATACCTAGTCTGATAACTCTTACCTATATGAACCGTGTGGATCTTTGTTATGCAGTGAGCTCATAGTGCAGGGCAGCTGGAACACTGACATTTAGTCAGGTATAATAATAAGGCCACAATGAGCCGTGAGTAAGGACATATCTACTTGCTAGGCAGCAGGAAATGGCCTTTGATGCAGGGTTCGTGGCTATGGGCGTGCTGGCATGCAGTCCTAGCACAATCGCCACTAGAATGCATATTGCAACATGGTGCAGCTGCATCCCATTCGAGAGGAGATGTAACACACCACTTATAAGGCCATTTCACAGATAAATTCCAAAAAATGAGAAAACATACTTCTTTTGGAAATGCAGTGTCACAGTTCAATGGATCCACTCATTTCTGGGAGGCAGGCTCCAGACAAGGACAGCTTTTCTGAGGAACAAAGCCCTGGCTGCACTGCTATATGTGGGGCTAGCTAGCACCCGATTTTTCACCCCAAAAGATCCACAGAAGGGGCTCCCTGTCTAATCAGAGAATTTAGTGCCCCAAGGTCAGGGACTGCGCTTACAGGAGAGGCTGAACCTGAGCGGAAAACCACCATAGGTGGCAGGTAAGGGTTTCTTCTCTTCACACTCCATAAGGACAAAAAAGGGAATGGGCTGTTGTGTGGGTGTTAACTTTTTATAGCTATGCACTGGTCCTATGGACAGAAGTAGGCAGGGCTACTATCATTCGTATGCTGCCATGGAGGCACCAGGAAACAAAATTGCCTTTAGTTATACTTTAAATATAGAGATTTTCAGTTTGTGATATAAGGAATATCTGTGTTAATGAGTGCTGTGTAATCTCTGACTTGTCAACATAAAGTTTTGTATATTTCTTGGAAAAGAAAAGCTTTGTATTGACTACGATATAAACATATCACTTTCTCTCTGCAGGTTACCAAAAACAACTAACATTCAAAGCTGAGAGTGGGGGATATGCTAGCTTTTCTGGCCGTTCTTCTAACCAATGGTAAGCATTTATTGAGCAACTAAAAACAGAAATTGCATCTTTTGTTCTATTTTGCAGAAGATTACATACATTAATGCAACATACATTAAAGAGGAAGTAAACCCTAATGGGTTTTGCTTCCTCTTCATTGCTCTGAATGACCCTGCAATGTAAAAGCATAATAGGCTAGTATGTATCGCATACTAGCCTATTATGTGACACTTACCTGCATTGGAAGCCCACGCTGTCTCCGCTCCAGGAAGGGTCCATCTTCGCCCCTCTTCCTTCCGGGGCCCTGGACTCTGATTTGCCAGAAGCCACGTGACATCACTCCTGCGCATGCGCACGGGAGCTGCTAATCGCGTCACAATGTCAGTGAACGGACAGCACGGAGGTCGTTTCTTCACTGCGCATGTGACCAATGATGTGGGGGCACATCACAGTACACTGCATATCTCCTAAACCGTGCAGGTTTAAGAGATATGCAGGTCACCTACAGGTGAAAAAAATAAGTCTGTGTAGTAGCCTGACACTTTAACGTCTTCAGCCCTGGAAGGATTTACCCACTTCCTGACCAGGCCATTTTTTGTGATACGACACTGCATCGATTTAACTGACAGTTGCGCGGTCATGTAGTGTTGTACCCAAACAAAATGAATGTCCTTTTTTTTAACCACAAATAGAGCTTTCTTTTGGTGGCATTTGATCACCTCAGTGTTTTTTATTTTTTGTGCTATAAACAAGCAAGCTATAAATGCAGTGACCAATATAAAAATGACTCTGGCAGGGAAAGGGTTAAGACTAGGGGCGATCAAGGGGTTAAGTGTGTTCTAACTGTATGGGGGCTGGGCTCACTGGGACATGACACAGATCACTGTTCCCGAACACAGGGAACGGCAGATCTGTGTCATGTCCCCCTTGAGAACATGTGAGAAAATTGCCATGTGAGAAAAACCAGATTGGGTTTACTTCCTCAATATAACCCTGTAAAGTAGAAGCATAATGGGCTACTATGCATTGCATAGTAGCCCATTATGTGCCACTTACTTGGAAACGAAGCCTGCGGCGTCCAGCGATGTCCCTGCTCCAGGCCACGTCCATCTTCTGCCCCTCTTCCTTCCGGGGCCGCGACTCCGGCTCTGTGACTAGCCGGAGTCGAGTGATGTAATTTCCGCGCATGCGCACGGGAGCCACCAGTTACGGCCCAGGGTCAGTGGAGAAACGGCGCGGAGGCCGTTTCTTCACTGCGCATGTGCCGACATGCCTGCATATCTCCTGAACTGTGCAGGTTTGGGAGATATGCAGGGCACCTACAGGTAAACCTTATTCTAGGCTTACCTGTAGGTTAAAGTGGTTGTCACAGGTTGACAACCACTTTAACCACTTGCCGACCGCGGCTGCCAGATCATGCACTGTGAGCGCGTGCCGCCGGAGGCACGCTCGTGCGCTCACTGTGTCCAGGGGGGGCCAGGGAGCGGGTAGGGCGGACTCGATCTCCGCCGGCTAACCGCGATGCCCCCCCCCCCCCCGTAGTGAAAGAACGGAGATCTGTGCATGTAAACACGGATCTCCGTTCTGTGAGAGGGGGAAGGGCTGTGATCACAGCCTTCCTCTATATGGAAGCTGTGATCACTCCCCTTCCCCTGCCAGTCAAACACACGCCCTGGGAACACAGTTAACCCTCAGAGCGCCCCCCAGGTTAACCCCTTCACTGCCAATGACATTTACACAGTAATCAATGCATTTTTATAGCACTGATCGCTGTATAAATGCCAATGGTCCCAAGAAAGTGTAAAATGGTCCGACATGTTCGCCGCAATATCGCAGTACCGCTTAAAATCGCAGATCGCTGCCATTACTAGTAAAAAATAAAAAAAAAACCAGAAATGAATTCTCATCATTCGTAAACGCTGCAACTTTTGCGCAAACCAATCAATAAATGCAGATTGTGCTTTTTTTTTATCACAAATATGAGGAAGAATATAAATCGGCCAAAACCTTGAAAAAAAATGTTTTTGGATTTGTATTTTAGCAAAAAGTAGGAAATTTGTTTTTTTTTTTTTGCAAAATTGTTGCTCTTCTTTTGTTTATAGCAGCGATCAGAAATGACGCAGCAATGATCAAATACCCCCAAAAGAAATCTCTATTTGTGGGAAAAAAAGGACGCAAATTTTGATTGGGTACAACGTCGCACAACCGTGCAATTTCAGTTAAAGTGACGCAGTGCTGAATCACAAAAAGTGCTCTGGTCCTAAAGTGTGAAATCCTTCCGGGGCTGAAGTGGTTAAGTAAATCCAACTCAGTTTTTTTTTTGGTTTATGGACCATAGTGTTTTAAGTTAGGAATACATACCCAAACTTGTCTGGAACTATACTTTTAAGTAAAGCCAACTCAATTTTTCGAGTTTATAGACTATAGGTACAAGTAAAGCCAACCTAATTTTCCAGTGCATAGAACAAAGGTACATAGAACATCGGGCACATGTGCAGTGAAGAAATGGCCTTTGTGCTGTTTCTTCACTGAGATCGTGCTGCGATTGGCGGCTACCGCACACATGCACTAGAGTGGCGTCACGCGACTCCGGCCAGTCACAGAGCTGAAGTTCATGGCCCCGAAAGGAAGAGGGGCAGAAGATGGATGCGACCTGGAGAGGGGACATCAAGGGCTACCAATGCAGGTAAGTGCCACATAATGGGCTAATATGCGATGCATGCTAGCCCATTATGCTTTCACATTGCAGGGTAATAAAGAGGAAGTAAAAACCATCAGGGTTTACTTCCTCTTTAAGTAAAGCCTACTCATTTTTTCAGTTTATAGACCATAAGTTTAAGTTAGTATTACATACATGAACTTTTTCAGGTACTTGTTTACCGCTGTCAATTTATGCAGTGCTTTACATATATATTATACATTCACATCAGTCCCTACCCTCAAGGAGCTTACATCATCAATTTTTTTTAAAAAAAAGAAAAAATACCCTTTTCTCAGCTAACAATTCAAACTGAAACACACACATGTAACATGCAGTATATCTGTAAAGAACATAGAACACAGTATTAACTTTTTTAAGCCTTTTAGGAAAGTAATTTGCACTTTAAAATGTGAACTTTTGAAGATAGATTCCCCACATCTAGCTCTAAAAAGATCTGAAAAATGTCAAAGGTATATTTTAGGTTTTTAGTAGAGTTGCACCGATACGGATACTGGTATCGGTACCGATACTGGGCACTTTCAGAGTATCGGTACTTGTGAAAAAGGCCCCGATACCTGAAGCCAATACTTTGTGTTCTTTCAGTTGTCAGCGGGAATTCCCTGTTAACAGCTGAAATGTAAAGAAAAAATGCAGGCAATTATTGGTTGTTAAGGTATGGGGTCACCGCTTTCTTAACAACCAATGATGTGTCCTCGGGATTCTCCCTCTCCTCTGCCTTCTCCTCCTGCCAGCTGTCACCAGGCTCGGACTTAGGCCAGATTGCTCCAAATGCGCGCCAGTTCACAAGGATTCCCCCTCTCCTCTGCCTTCTCCTCCTGCCAGCTGTCACCAGGCTCGGACTTAGGCCAGATTGCTTCCCCTCCCCACAGAGACGCCTGGCTTCCCCTCCCGCCCACCAGCCCGGAGCTTCAGATACCACCGGCGCTGCCAGCCACGTGTGACACAGCGAATCCCCAGTTCTCTACCCGGATGGACCCAGGGACCACCAAGGACTATATTATACTACATGCCTGTAATAACTTCACTCCTGTAAGTGCAACCTAAATAAATGTAATTGCTTTTACCCAAGTGTTACACTTACATGGGCGCTGCTTTGTTTTTCTTCTGTCTTCATCCACAGAGCCCCTTCCACTGTCGACCGTCCTCCTCTTCCGTCTCCTCTCCCCCTTAGGAACACTTGACCGC
>BLSH010438704.1:124339-142192 GCA_018402905.1 Glandirana rugosa | reverse complement strand
TATAAGAGACAGGGGTCTGTGTAATGTAAAAGTGCCCAGAGGTACAGGGGATTGTGTAATGTAAAGGGGATGCAGAGGAGCAGGGGGCTGTGTAATGTAAAGGGGATGCAAAGGTACAGGGGGTTGTGTAATGTAAAGGGGCCCGGAGGTGCAGGGGGTTGTATAATGTAAAGGGGTCCAGAAGTACAGGGTCTGTGTAATGTAAAAGTGCCCAGAGGTACAGGGGATTGTGTAATGTAAAGGGGATGCAGAGGAGCAGGGGGCTGTGTAATGTAAAGGGGATGCAAAGGTACAGAGGGCTGTGTAATGTAAAGGGGCCCGGAGGTGCAGGGGGTTGTGTAATGTAAAGGGGTCCAGAAGTGCAGGGGGCTGTGTAATATAAAGGAGCCCAGAGGTACAGGGGGTTGTGTAATGTAAAGGGGATGAAGAGGAGCAGGGGGCTGTGTAACTTAAAGCCATTGTCTACCCAAAAAAAAAAAACATACTAGCTCATTATGAAATACTCACCCTAGTATGAAGCTCCTGCACGGCTGCCCGGTCCCTGCAGTGGGAGCGGACATCTCCGCTGTGTGGATTCTTCTGGGTTTGCGGCTCCGGTGCTGTGAGTGGCCGGAGCCGCGAGACGTCACTCCCGCACATGTGCTGGAGCCCGTCTTTGCAGTGGACTTTCCGGCAGGGTCCGGCACTATGCGCCGGGCCTTCGCTGGGCCATCATTGAGCATGCGCTGTGACGTCAGCGGCTGCAGTGCAAGTGGAATATCTCCTAAACCTGTACTGTATATTCATTTTACCTACAGGTAAGCCTTATTATATGCTTACCTGTAGGTAAAAATCACATTTGGAGGTAGGCAAGCACTTTAAAGGAGTCCAGAGGTACAGGGGTTGTGTAATGTAAAGGGGATGCAGAGGAACAGGGGCTGTGTAATGTAAAGGGGTCCAGAGGTGCGGGGGTTGGGTAATGTAAAGGGGTACAGAAGTGCAGGGGGCTGTGTAATGTAAAAGTGCCCAGAGGTACAGGGGGTTGTGTAATGCAAAGGGGATGCAGAGGAGCACCTCTCAAACCACCCCTCTACATACTCTTCCTAGGCGATAGGTATCGGTAATTGGTATCGGCGATTACCAAAGGTAATGTATCAGTACTCGTACTCAGTGGCAAAAAAGAGGTATCGGTACATCACTAGTTTTTAGGGTAGCTTATGTTAAAAGCATAAATGAGTCCCCTAATAATATAATTGTTTTTTAGAATGTAATAGCATGGGGTGCAAAGTGGGCGGAGTTTCATCGCCTATTATGAGTAATATCTCTGAAATCAAATGGCACAAATGTTCATTTTTGCAGCACAAATGTAGCACAATAATGCTATCTTTGTTTTTAAATTTTAATAACATGGGGTGCAAATTAGGTGGGGCTTGAGGTCACATAATCTAAAATTTAATATGTAATAACTTCAAAACCGAATGTCAGAAATATTCATTTTTGTGGCACAAAACAAGCTTAACAGCTGACGGTCCCTCACCCTGCATTTTGGTTGCGATCTGCTGAATTCAGTAAGTGCAAATTTTGAATGCGCACAAGTGAGTTTTTACAATCGGTGTATACAAAGGATGTATGCCCATTTATTATAAATATATTAATCTGCAAATAAAATAAGCACGTTGGATGGTGTGTTAAGCAACATTTAACCACTTACCTACCGGGCCACTTTTTTACATTTGGTGGTCACAAGCATAAAAACATTTTTTTTGCTAGAGAATTACTTAGAACCCCCAAACATTATATATTTTTTTCAAACACCCTAGAGAATAAAATAGCGATTGTTTCAATACTTTTTGTCACACAGTATTTGCGCAGCGGTCTTTCAAGCGTGATTTTTTTGGAACAATTTTACTTTTTTGAGTGAAAAAATAAGACAACAGTAAAGTTAGCCCAATTTTTTTGCATATTGTGAAAGAGGATGTTACGCCGAATAAATAGATACCATACATGACACGGTTGAAAATTGCACGCACTCACGGAATGGCGACAAAGTCCGTTTTTTTTAAAAAAAAGTTCCATAGGCGACGCTTTAAAAATTTTTAACGGTTACCAGGTTAGAGTTACAGAGGAGATCTTTTGCTAGAATTATTGCTCACACTATTGCTCCGATCGCGGTGATACCTCACATGTGTGGTTTGAACACCGTTTTCATATGTGGGCGCGACTTACGTATGCATTTTCTTTGCTGCGCGAGCTCACGGGGACGGTGGCGATTTAAATCTTTTTTATTTTTTTTATTTTATTTATTTATTTATTTTTAGCACTGTTCCTTTAAAAAAAAAAATATGATCACTTTTATTGCTATCACAAGGAATGTAAACATCCCTTGTGATAGTAATATATGGTAACAGGTACTCTTTTTGGAGGGCCGGGGCGTCTAAAAGACCCCCCATCCCTCCTTTGCACTTCACAGTATTCAGATTGCCAAAAACGGCGATTCTGAATACTGTCACTTTTTTAAAATTGGCGCCGTTAGCCGCCGAGTAAACCGGAAGTGACGTTGTGACGTTGCTTCCGGAATTTGCAGAAGGAGACCCGATCGGAGCCGATTACGGCTTCTGTCAGGTCTCCTTCCAGCCGGCGGACGTGCCAGATCGTCGCTCCGGTCTCCTGGTGGGACGGGAGGCCGGAGAAGAGCGGCAGAAGACGACGGGAGGGGGGGTGTCCCCTCCCGCCCCCTGGGGTAACGACCGAGCGGCTCCCGAGCTGGATCGGTCATTACCCCTGGATAGCCGACCGCCAGCTCTAAAAAATGATACTGGGATATAGCCTGCAGGTGCAGGCTATGTCCCGGGAGAGCCGCTCAAATCCGACCGCCGCCTATTTACGGCGCTGGTCGGGAAGTGGTTAAAGCATGTGAACGATAATTTGTTCACTGTTCATTCTTACCTTTCAATGCCATTGCATAGTGACTTGGAAAAATTATTGTCATCGGTGGCACTCTTTTGTCCTGATGGGCCTCAAATGTATGGGAACTGCCTTGTGCAGGTTTTCAATGTTCCAAAAGACGTCATACTCTTTAAATTGACTGCCAATGCTTACCGCAATTTCAATCAAACGAAAAACATACTTTTTTTTAAGTAAATGTAGCTCAATTAGAATCTAGAAATTCACATAACTTAAGTCTTGTCTTGGTTACTCAATATTATAGATTATTTTTGTAAAAGGTGTGTTTTAAGAACTAATGATAATTAAGTAAGGTACTTAAAATATCAAAGTAAATTCATTAACATTTATTTATTTGTTGAAAATTACAATTTTATGTTAAAATTACAAGCCAGTAGAATCTTTTTTCTCTGTGCATTCTGACCATCTTGTTTTGTAACATTGACAAAGTTTTAAACCTCAACGAAATTACTTCCTTGGTTCAAATTCAGTCTTCCCATGCATGTTTATGCTCAAAGCAATTTTATAATGGGGCAGTCACTGAAATGAATGGTTATAACTTCACCAACATTAAAAAAACAGGTTCATATGAAAGAGACTAAATTCTACTAGCTTTAACCACTTGCCGACTGCCAACCGCAGGTTGACGGCGACAAGGTGGTTCGATATCGCAAACCGCCGTCATATGATGGCGGCTGCGAGATTGTGCATTGTGAGTGTGCGTGTGCCGCCAGAGGCGCACTCACTGTGTCCAGGGGGGGCCAGGGAGCGTGTGTTAGTGGACTCGATCTCCGCCGGCTACCCGAGATGCCCCCCCCGGAGTGAAAGAACGGAGGTCCGTGTATGTAAACACGGATCTCTGTTCTGTGAGGGGGGAAGGACTGTGATCACAGCCTTCCTCTATATGGAAGCTGGGATCACTCCCCTTCCCCTGCTAGGGCAGCCCACACACAGTTAGAACACGCCCAGGGAACATAGTTAACCCTTAGAGCGCCCCCCCCGGTTGACCCCTTCACTGCCAATGGCATTTACACAGTGATCAGTGCATTTTTATAGCACTGATCACTGTATAAATGCCAATGGTCCCAAAAAAGTGTCAAAATGGTCCGACATGTCCGCCGCAATATCGCAGTACCGCTAAAAATCGCAGATCGCCGCCATTACTAGTAAAAAAATAAGTAAAAAAATTAAAAAACCAAAAATTAATTTTCATCATCCGTAAACGCGGCAACTTTTGCGCAAACCAATCAATAAACGCAGATTGCGATTTTTTATCACAAATATGAGGAAGAATATAAAATCGGCCAAAACCGTTGAAAAAAATGTTTTTTTATATATTTTTTTGGATTTGTATTTTAGCAAAAAGTAAGAAATTTGGGGTTTTTTGCAAAATTGTCGCTCTTCTTTTGTTTATAGCGGCGATCAGAAATGACGCAGCGGTGATCAAATACCACAAAAAGAAAGCTCTATTTGTGGGAAAAAAGGACGCAAATTTAGTTTGGGTACAACGTCGCACGACCACGCAATTGTCAGTTAAAGCGACGCTGTGCCGAATAGCAAAAAGTGCTCTGGTCCTAAAGTGTGAAATCCTTCCGGGGCTGAAGTGGTTAATGACCTGGATAAATGAGAACCTTCATAGACATCTATCACAACCAGACCATGCGATTGACCCACCTACCTTCTGCTTGCCTGTGCGTGGACTCATGTGACCACTTCCAGCACACTGGGTAGAAAAAATAAGAGCAACACACAGCTAGGAGTGAATATACAAATTATAGGGATGGGGAAAGGCCAGTACCCCTGAATTGATTAATCAGGGGAACAACCACTCTGACTCACCACACAGGGGTGGATTTCATCACT
This sequence comes from Glandirana rugosa, assembly GCA_018402905.1. Lineage (NCBI taxonomy): Eukaryota > Metazoa > Chordata > Amphibia > Anura > Ranidae > Glandirana > Glandirana rugosa. The sequence goes on along the minus strand of BLSH010438704.1, from coordinate 137,407 downwards.
TTAGAACCAAGGAGAGAACAAAAGAGGGACAAGGTGGGAATGTTCCCACCAGATAGGGCGCTAAACTCAGAGACATGGGAAAAAACGTGGTTTTGGTGTGGTTAGCTTTATTGAAAATTCATAATTGATTAAACATAATAACAATAGATGTGTAAATGGTTAAAATAGAAGACAACTTTGTCTTATTAAAAACATCACCCACACAGTCCAATCCCAACATCAGGAAATATTAACTGATAATTAATTCAGAATATGACAGGCACGGGCTGAAGATTTACCTGGGAAACGTAACTGTTGCACGGCGCAGGGCTGTCTGCAATTGTGAAGACATCCAGGATATCTATTTGCCCGAGTGATAATAGATTCAAGATTACAGTTAAAACATTTCAGAGCATAATGTGGTTAAAGCAACATAAACATTGGTTGGTATTGGGAGGGATGTTCCTCCATAGATGGGAGTGAATATACAGCAGATATCAAATGCAGTGACAGTGATGAATGCTAATGGTGAAATTTTGGTACTGGCTTAGTGGACTAAGAGCATACAGTCAAGTCCATAAATACTGGGACATTGACACAATTCTAACCTTTTGGCTCTATACACCACCACAATGGATTTGAAATGAAACAAACAAGATGTGCTTTAACTGCAGACTTTCAGCTTTAATTTGAGGGTATTTACATCCAAATCATGTGAACGGTGTAGGAATTACAACAGTTTGTATATGTGCCTCCCCCTTTTTAAGGGACCAAAAGTAATGGGACAATTGGCTGCTCAGCTGTTCCATGGCCAGGTGTGTGTTATTCCCTCATTATCCCATTTACAAGGAGCAGATAAAAGGTCCAAAGTTCATTTCAAGTGTGCTATTTGCATTTGGAATCTGTTGCTGTCAACTCTCAATATGAGATCCAAAGTGCTGTCACTATCAGCTATAATTGGCATGTCATTTTTTTTTGGGGGGGGGGGACCGTGGACCCTGTTTTCACAGGGTCCATGGTCCATTTCCTCCCTTGGCACCGAGGAGCTGGAAGGAAGTTCACCTTCCTTCCCTCCCATCCGGCGAACTTCTGGGACACATCACAGGTCCCAGAAGATGCGTTGAGCCATTCACAAGCCGCAGCGCGACTCGCGCATGCGCACGAGCGCCCGGCTTGGAAGCCAAAGCCGGGTGCCCACATCTGTGATGCCAGCGCCACCGAGGGGAGGGGGAGACGAGCGAGCCCTCGCAGCCGCATCGCTGGAGCGAGAGACAGGTGAGTGGCCGATTGTTAAAAGTCAGCAGCTACACTTTTGGTAGCTGCTGACTCTTAACAGGGTGGAACTCCGCTTTAAAGAGTTAAAGAGAAGAGAAGGACAGAGAAGAAGGTCATTGACTGAAAATAATTATTATAGTAATAAGTAAATATGCCCACGGAAATTGTAACTTTTTTAAAAATCATTTTATTGTAAATGCAGCTTGTCTTTAGCCATTATTCTCTTGCAGGATCACAGCCTTGGTAGTTAAGGCTCTTGGTTGTGCTCAGCAGTTTATCCACGTAGATGAGAAGGACATTCAGGACGCTATCCACTGGCTGGAAAGTAAACAGCTGCCTAATGGATGTTTTCATAATTCTGAGCCCTATTTCAACAATGACCTGGACGTGAGTAATTTAGATCTGTTATAGTAGTATACAGTATATTTACATGTTTTATATTTAATAGAGTTTAAAAAAGTGCAGAAGCTTTTTGAAGAATCTGCGTATATTAACATTCTGTTAGTAAATGTCACTGATCTGCTAGAACATGTGAGAAGCAAATTAGAAGTATGAAGGGTAAACATGACTTACAACACCCAGACATTTGACAAATCCTTTGTTAAAAAAATTAAAAATCCCCAAAAAAGTCCCACAGTGTAAACCAATCATCAATCACATTTTTGAGGTCATCACAAGAAAAAAACCTGATGAGTCAAATGTAACAGTGACAACTCAAGGACATATTTAGGCAATAATGCCACTCCCATTCCCTGCCCTTTTGCATATGTGGCCAAGGATTTTTAGCCTTTTAGGCAAATTGGGCCTGGGTCGTTGAAGATGCAGCAGGCACAGACAAGTGCAGACACACACATATCACATCAGTGATTGCCAAGGACACAGTAGGTGCAGGCACCCAATGCTTCTTTAGCAACCATTGACGGCAGGAAGCTGTCTTTTTCTTTAATGCTGAATGCCCTAAAATTCTGGAGATCGGACAAACATCCAGAACTAACTTGCATTTGGACCAAACACTCATCTCATTCCTAGTGACAACTCAAATGTTTTTTTTTTCCTCAAAGAAACATACAAACCTACAAAGATAAAGGTGTTCACCCCTTGGAAACAACACAGAATCCAAAACCAATGAAAAATGAAAAGTAAAAAGAGAAATCACAACCTCATACACGTTATTACATTACACGGGACATATTTTATTTAAAATCACCTATACCCACATACCCAATAGGACAAGCATAAAACAATTCAAAAAGTCATAATTACCAATCAAACCCCTAATGGGGACATGGACAGCATTAAAATCTGAAAGGAGTTGTAATGCCTTTACTTTGCTACTGTCTTTTAACAGGAGGAGTGAGACTCCATAGAGGATGTAAATAGAAATGAGAAATATGATGGGGAGTCCCATGAAACGTGGGGATTTAATTATGTTGTCTCCATAATTGGTGGTATCACTGTTGAAATGCTGACCCTTTAAATGTATTTTTTTCAGGATGATGAGCTCACACAGACTGCTTTTATTCTCATCTCTCTGCTGGAACATCGAATTGTCCATGATGTAAGTTCTTTGAACTTATCAGTCTTCATATTTTCTTGACAAGCCAGAAAACCAAAAACCACATAAAAATGACATAAAAGAAAATCTTAATTCTGTTCAGGACTAAAACATATAAATTATACAAAATGTCTTAGGCAGGGGCGTCGAGAGGGGGGCTAAGGGGGCTAGAGCCCCAGGTGGTCCCCCGAAAAGCCCCAGGTCTCGGGGCAGTCTAAATCCATTATTAGCCCCGGGCCTTGAGCAGCCATTAACAAAATAGACTGATGCAGTGGCGCTTATGATGGACCTAAAGGAAGGATTGATACTGCGGGACGGCACTGAGACAGGCTGGCTTAATCAAATCTGCAAGGAACTGAAAGAAGGAGCTACAGTGGAGGTACAGTCACTGGTGTATAGATCCCTGCCCTGCCCTGCCCATTTTTCCATCTCTGCTGGCCGCTGGGGAGTTGTAGTCCATCTGTGTTTTCTCTCCCTCTTTCTGGCCCTCTCTCTCTTTCCCCTTCTCTCTCTCTCTCTCTCTCTGTCTCTCTCCTGGAGAGAGAGAGAAAGAGAGAAAGGGACAGAGAGGGAAAGCGAGAGAGGGAGAGAGAGAGCACAGAGGGACTACAACTCCCAGCACATCAGAGAAAGAGGGGGAAGGGGGCAGCAAGAAAGAGAGTCGTCCCCCTCCTCTCTCTCTCTCTCTCTAAAATGCTGGTACTTGTAGTTTCTCTGTTATTTCTGTTTATTTCTCATTCTTTCTTGCTGCCCCCTTCCCTCTCTCTCTCTGACATGCTGGGAGTTGTAGTCCCTCTGTGCTCTCCCCCCTCTCCCTCTTTCTCTCTCTCTCCATCTCCCCCCCCCTCTCCTCCCCCCAACTAATGTAAGGAGGGACTCTGCTGGGAACACCTGATGGCATGTGGTGGCAGGCGACATAGCAAGTGACACACTCGGGGCTCCCACTAATTCTGCTTCATGGTGAGTTGAACTATTTAATTTGGTATTACAATGTAATAATAGAAATAATGTGCTTCAGTCATCCTGATACCATACCAACCATGGTGTCGGGATGATTGAAGTGCTAACACCAGGTGTGTGGAGTATCTTTATTTGCTGATTGTTAAACTTTCTGGAATACACATATTGCTATTATGGTGTAGGATCTGGGCCTGCTGTCCCTCCATCCCTCTTTCTTTCCTTCCTTCTCTTTTATTTCCTCTCCTCCCTATCTCTTTCTTTCTTCTTTCCTCCATCCCTCGTTCATCTCAGACTCGAACCATACCCCTTCGAGTCATGCCCCTTTAAGCCACACCCACAATATAGTTTAACCCACACCCATTTTTCGCTGCTTCGCACGCCGCATTTCTTTGGTCTTCAGCCCCTGGTCTTTTTCCCACCTAGCAATGCCCCTGGTCTTAGGTCTGGTTCAGACCAGGAATCACAGAGGAACATGTTCACATTCCTGTGTGATTTGAGTGCAGTGCATTTTCAGCCTATTTGCATGCTATACCAACTTGAAAAACTGCGCTTGTAAGTAACAATAAATCACAGTGATAAGAAATAGTGCAAAAACAAATAGTGCAAATATGAATGGTGCTATCAAAAATGGGCTAACAAAAAAGTGATAATAGAAAGCAGCAGCTCTGCTGTGAGATATTTTATCACAGACCAGAACTAATAAATCAAAGAAAGAGTCGTGCTATAAACAATAATGAACTATAAAATAAAATTGCATTTATCAAAAACATCAAACAAATGTGATATAAATATGCTGTGGTGCCAACGTGCTATATAATCAATTATAGGACACCCATGTGTGGTAGAATCCAAGAGCAGATACAGCAAAAAACCTGATATAGTGATAAAGTTCTCAGATTTAAAATTCATAAAAGTTCACAGAAGTTTAAGTAACTCCTCTTCATGAGTGTTTAAACGAGAGTAATCAAGCATCCAGTCACCAATAGATCTCCAAAGTGTGACACCACCACCTTAATATAAATGCAAGCTTACCAAAAGCAGTGGATCCTCTAACTAAAGAGAGGTCAGATGAGCGAATGGCCAAACACCCTAGCCAGGGTAATTACAGGACTCTCCCACTAGGTCCACTCAGGGTTGAACGTATGGGTTGTACTCCTTGTCTCGATGGTGCCCCAATGAGACCGCAATTAACGTAAGGAAATAAGCTCCACATAGTGTAAAACCGTACTGGTTGTTTATTGTAAAAAATGAATTGCACTTACATATCAGAGGAACATAACTCACAATTTTAAAATCAGCTGTCCTGCTAAAAGCACAGAAGCATCCTGCAGTTCCTGGAACATGCAATGAGGTTACGTGTGACGAAACGCGTAGGATTGAGTGACGTGCTGATATCAATTTTATTTTATAGTTCAATATTGATTATAGTATGGCTCTTTCTTTGATTTATTAATTTGAATGGGCTGAAATTGCACTGCATCACACCAAAAGTAGAGCATGCACTATTTTTTAAAATGCACTACTGGATCACCCGGTACTATGGTATCAAGATATCCGGTGCAGGCAAACGGAATGCGTTTGCTATCTGCATTTGGGGTGTCATTAATTTACATTGACATCAGCTGCAGATAGACGACACAGCACGTTTTGAATGCAGTGCGGAAAGCATGCATTGAATGCAGGTTTCCTGTACCACTTTCTAATGTGAACCAGCACTGAAAGTTGATCTCCAGCATTACATTCATTTTAACTCACTCATTTGAGCCAAGCTGGCTCAAACAAACACTAGAAGGCTACACCTGCTGGGCATGCTGTACAAACTGTATGTATGCTCACCTTCATATAGTATACAGCACTATGTTCCGGCGGTGGGACATGAACTTTCCATCCCACACCCATAACAAAATTGAGTCAGCCTGAGCGGTGCTCAGCCATTCATGGGCAGCTTTGTATTCTCTAAATACAAAGCTTCCTTTAATTGACTGAGGCAGAGATTGTGACATCATCTATTTGCCTCAGCCAATCAAAGGAAGCTTTGTATTCATTCAGAAAAGACAAAGCTTCCTATGAATGGCTGAGCACCGTTCAGTCCAACCCCATTCGATTCTGTGCGCAGAATGGGAAGTTGTTTCTCACAACCGAAACACAGTACTGTACACTTTTTTGGGTTGAGGCTACGTACAGTTTATACAGTGCACCCAGCAGGAGCACCTGCTAGAGTAGGATATAGTTCATTTGGCCCGCCTTGGCCCAAACAAACAAGTTAAAATTAAAGTACAGCTGGAGATCAGTAAATACTTTGTCACAGGTGTTCCATGTTTTAAATGTATATTTGTAAATGTAATATTTTTATAAAATAGGTAAATTGTAACACTCAGTTTAAATACATTGAAGTAGAATTGATCCAGATCGAATTGTTTCCATTTTCACAGTTGTCTTAGACCCCATACACACTATCCATCTTTTGTTGTCAGGTTTCCTTCAGATTTACCAAAACCAGTTGAAGGGCCTGCCTATTACATACAAATTGAAACTCCAAAGGTTTGACCTCATATTATATGGTTTTGGTAAATCTGAAGGAACAAATCTGCAGAAAATTGGATAGTGTGTATCCAGCTTTAGGCTACATTCACAGCAGTGATTAAAGCTGGCGCAAATGGTAGCGCAAGGAGTCTTCTGTTTACAGCTGCAGATAAGAGCGGCTAAATGCAACTGCCAGCCCCATTCACCATAATGGCAAGCCACCGGTGGCTGCAGCTATCTCTGATTCTCCACAGCTGTAAGCACAAGATTCCTGCTGCTACAATTCGCACCAGCCTTAATCGCTGGTGGGAATGTAACCTAAAGCATGTCTTTCCTGTTAAGTAATAAAAATGGATGGACAGAAGTACAAATAATTTGGCAGAAAAAACAACTTCCATGTATGTATTTTATCTGTGTATTTAGCTATTTGCCTGGAGTTCAGCTTTAACAATTTTAGAGCAGTTTAAACCCCCCCTAATTCTGACAAATCCCACCTAGATTTACAATACCACCTGAAGTCTTTCAGACAGGAAATAGGCACGTGGTGGTCAATTTCTTTGGTCCAATATTTATACTCCAGATTTATCTACAATTTTTTTTCCTTTATTAATTCTATCATTTGTGGCGCACTTTTTGTGTTTAGGGAAGTATTGTGGAGAATGCCACATCTTGCATAAGGAAAGGAGCAGAAACTGTAAAATCATCACATGCACTGGCTCTCCTGGCATATGCCTTCACCTTGTCAGGAGACAGTGAGATGAGAGCGCTCATGCTAAAACGTCTGGATGACCATGCTAAAATAGAGGGTAAGTAGTACTAAGCAAAGAACAGAATTTAAGCTGCACAAGTTATTAAAGCACAACAAGAGCCAGCGCCATTTTCAGTTTGATTTTTTTATAGGGTGGGGAAGGGTTTGAATCTATTTGTTTGATTAACTGTTGAGAAGATTGCTGCTCATTTCTTGAGTATTTGATGGGTGTTAGACAAAAAAGTAAGTGAGGAGAATTCACCCAATGATACAGAGAGAACCAGCACTTTATAGATCTGAATGTGTCTCAGAAACCATCAGAAACATATCCAAACAAAAACATACAGCAGTACTTCATAGGTTCCAACAATTGCTCATTCTCTTTAAAAATAAAGCCAAAAACTTGCATATAACGCATTTCTTGCCAAAACGTTTATTCTTTCTAATTATTAATCCAGGATACAGGTACAGTTATCTTATACTTCTACCTTTAGAGGGTTTGGACACTGGCCTACATAAAAATTGCAAGCCGACCCTTGTATATCCCCTCCTCTATGCAGCATGCCTCAGGTTTTTCCTAGTGTCCTAGAAGACTGGACACTTTTTCCTCCACTCTGTTGAGAAAAATCATGATTTCTTTCTGTACAGTGCATGAGCTGGTCTATGTATTGCACCTATCTGGATTTCCTCAAGCTAACTTTAGGGGCCATACCCATGCCCTGCTGGAATGTATGTATAAAGCCAGCCTGAGATTCGACCTTCAGGCACTGGGTTTTGCATTGTGGTGCTTTCCAGACCTGAGTCATGGCATAGCCCCTAAGCCTGTCTCTGATGACACACTCTGTAAAGAAAGGCTGTTCAGGTTAAAACATTGGGGCTCATTGTTTTACCATGGTAGAGGTTCAGGCTGGAGGATCTGATGTCATCCGCTTGGTGGAGAGAAACATGCACTGTTAGTGTTCTTTCCTACCATTCAGCCTACAGGAATCACCATTTCATGGCTGCTCCTTCTCATGAAGCAACATGTAGATCCCTGGTCTCAATACTGTTTACACTGCCTGCCTAGATTGACCTGGTAGATGTGTGGGCACCTGAGGCCTTGTCTCACATTTGGTCCTAGCTGCATTACCATGACTTGGATGAGGGTGCAGTCCTTCTGCAACAGGTGACCAAATAGCCCATACTCCCCAAACAGTTCTTCGGGGTTTACTCAGTATCCTCAGAAGAAACTGGCACCTGTGATTTTGAACCCTATTGTTAGTCACCGCCAGAGCCTTCCTCCACTCCATCAGGTAAAGCTGAGTCAATTCCCCATGTCCACAATTATCTCCATGTTCAGGAATTTTTGTGCTCAGTTATTGGGTCATCCTATCTGCAAAGGCTCTGTATGTGCTCCACGGCCTTCCCCCACAGAACCTGTTTCTGACCCTCCTAAACCCTTAGATCAGACTGTGCTTTTGGTTCCTGTCACCATCTCTGACTCAGATTCAGAGTCCAAACAGTCTTATCTGTTAAGAGACTGTTTTTGAGGCATTAAAGTCTCCTGCCATCACTTCACCTCAGATTTACAGGGGCGTGTTTCTGACCTTATCGACTCTGCATACAGAGGATTAGCTGCAAATATATCATAGATACATAGTGATCCACCTTTACAGGACTGGTTCAGGGTGTGCTCACCTTTCATGGACACAGAAAGACAGCTCCCTTCCGAGTCCTTTCATAAATCTCAAATTCAGTTGACTGGTCTTTCCTGTATTGTTGGTGCCTTTAATTTGTTAATGGGATCCATCCATTCTGGAACAGTTTAATCAGGGTGGGGGTCTCCCCACTGCCAGTGTAGGCCCCTATTTCCTTTATTGGATGTAACACATGTCAAGAGATTTGTGCTTCAACTGTGATGGTTTGTTATAACAATCTAAACTTATGTTTGTACAGATTGGAAGAACACTCTGGTATGTGATTGGAACATTGATACTGCATCCAAGGAGCATCTGACTAGTTTAACCTTTTGAAGGACATTATTTTTTTGACTCTGCTCTTGAGAGCATGGTAAGCAATACCACAAGTGGTCAGTGTGCTGCTGCCTTAACACAAGAGGTTTTCAGGGGGGCTAGAGGAATCCTTCCTTTCTCTTTCATCTACTTTGGCAGTAGGTACTCACCAATCTTCAGAGGCAGACTCCCACTAAGCCCGTAGGGCTTGAAGCCAGAGGTCAGCTAACCCCTTTGACAAACCTTCTGCATGAACATGCACTCCCACTTAGGGGGAGGGGGCTGATTGTGCATCTTAACAGGTCATTGGGTGCTTTACCTCTCTGATATTTCAGTGCAGAGGACCCCTTTTAGCTCAGAGGCTAACCTCTTGTGCCTGGCATATCCTTCAGTTTCCCTTCACTATCCCACACAAGACAATGTACTTTGCTCTGTTTCTCTGGGCTCCCAGCATCATGTGGCTCCTTTCCCCTGTCCACATGGGGACTTCAGGTTTGGAGTATTCAATCTGGCCACTCTTCTAGTACACAGTACCCATCAGTATCCAAGCTCTCGAGGGGGACATCCTGATCTACAGGGTCAGCCAGGACCAGTTCTGGCTGTTCTGTAACAAGGACCTGGCACTTCAGCATCCTTCAGTGGTACCTGCTACTTTCCTTTACATGATCCCTTGTGTTCACATTTGTGCTTTTTCCTGGCATCCCTTTTGTGGGATGCTCATGTGACCTCCTCAAAGGAGAGTCAGCTTTTTGGAGCCTTGCAATTGGCATTCTTTGGAAGTGTCAATTACCTGCAACATTTGATCGAAAAGGGTGTCTGTCCTTAGTTGTTACCTATTGTTGGCAGGCAAGTCTGTTATGCCTAAACCATTTTCAAAATGGTCTACACTTTGCGTGCCTTTGGACTCTTCATTAACAGTCCAGCAGTTTATCCCTTTTCCCAATCAGGGTGTGTAGGTTATTGAGAAAACCCCTTTTTTAGGATTGTCTTTCCTTATTACATTGCTTCTATGTACCAGACAGTCCCTGGCGTGCCCTATCAGTCCCTTTAGGAGAGCATGGTGGTCTCTTCCCCTCAACTCAGAAAGACTTATCTAGTCAGTGAGTGCATTCATAAGGCTTCAGTCTGTCTCCTCAAAAAAGAGGGCTCCTTCTTGATCAGGGGACCTCACCTCTAGTTATATTCCAAGGTTCCAGGGCTCTGCTGGACATCACTTGGGTGTTGCAATACTTTTGCATATGGAAAGGCTTGGGAGTCCTATTTGTGACAGCATAAGCAGCCTAGGCTCTGCATTGGAAAACCTCTAGAGTTTCATTGTCATTGAGCTCTCCTCCAACAGTTGTTTACATGCTGAAGCAAGAGGGTTGCACACCAGGGTGCTTTACATCTGCTGTGTGGCATGCAGAGGTCAACCCTAAATGGCTCTGTGCCCCTCCTCTGGATTGTCAGGTGCAACAGGTTGGGTTCTTGCTGAAGGTACCCACTCTTGGGGATAGATTGTATCCATAGAGGTCTACTTTCAGGACCGGGATCTGAATCCAGGATCTCTGCTGCATCTGGCAGTAGCCCTTGTTGCTGAGCCACATGAGGTGCTGGATTACGCTCTACCTGATCACTTGGACAAACTTACTTTCTGTCTTGTTTCTGGTGAACATTGAACTCTTTGCTTCTCCCATGAGCAACCCCTTTTAAGCACTTAAGGACCGGAAGGATTTCCCACATTAGGAGCACTTTTTGCAATTCGGCACTGCGTTGCACCTAAACGTAATTTGCGTCCTTTTTTTCCCACAAATAGAGCTTTCTTTTGGTGGTATTTTATCACCTCTGTGTCATTTCTGATCACAGCTATAAACAAAAAATCAGCGCCAATTTTGCAAAAAAAACAACATTTCTTATTTTTGCTTAAATACATATCCAAAAAAAATATATAAAAAAACTAATTTATTAATCGGTTTTGGCCAATTTATATTCTTCCTCATATTTTTGGTAAAAAAAAAAATGCAATCAGCGTTTATTGATTGGTTTATGCAAAAGTTGCCGCGTTTAAAAACCATGAGAATTAATTTCTTTTACTAGTAATGGCGGCAATCTGCGATTTTTATCGGGACTGTGATATTGCAGCGGACATTTTTGACACTTTTTTGGGACCAATGACATTTAAACAGCGATCAGCAATTTAAATATCCACTGATTACTGTGTAAATGTCATTGGCAGTGAAGTGGTTAACCTGCAGTGGGTAATCTAGAGGTTAACTGTGTTCCCTAGGCGTGTTCTAACTGTGAGGGGGCTGGGCTGTCAGGGGCATGAGAGATCTAACTGATCCCAGTGACAGGGATCAGTAGATCTCTCACATGCTGCCTGACAGAGCGGGGAACTGCTTTGTTTACATCGGCGGTTCTCCGTTCATCCTCTCTGCTAGGCAACCGTGGCTCACGGAGATGGAGTCTGCCCGAGCCACGGCCACACTCCTGCAGAGTTGGGCGTGCTCCCGCCCGCTACAGCACACACGCGAGCCACCGTTTATAGACGGCGATTCGCGGAATAGCGACACTTTGCAGCAGTAAATGTACGCGAGCCAGTCGGGAACCGGTTAAGCTATGCCTTTGCACTTCCTATTGTTCAGATTATTGTGCTCTTCTCCAGCCAATATCTTGCGCCTTACCCTCCTGCTGCTGTCCACATCTTCATTACCATTCATTACTGACCTTTGGCCTGTTTATCGATTACACTTCTGCTTGATACCTACCTGCTACTTTTGCTACTGCACCCCAGCTTGCTTACTTCCTGGTGGGACAATCCTGAGGACCATGACCTAACACTATCCCTCAATGAAACCCATCTGCATGATCAGGAGATCTGGTAAAAAACAGTTAATGCTTAGACCCGATATTTCAGGTCTCATGAATCTGCATGTGTATTTATCCTGCTGGTTTCTATGTGAGCCTTTCCATTGCTATAGGCACTGCCCTGATCGGGACACCTTCTTGGAAACTGATCACTCAGGAAAGGACCTTCTAATGTGGCTAATTCACAGCCTCTTGAGGAAGATTCTCCAGATGCCTACCCTTGTTCTGCCCTTAGAGCTCATTTACACTTGCTTCAACTTTACCCCACATTAAAGCACCTACTGCTTCAACATGCTTTTTTCATGTGTTTTTGATGCTTCTGTGATGCTTTATTGAAGCTTTAATAAGCTTGACAATGCTCTGCATGTGTGTGTTGATTTTTTACTTGTTTTAAAGGAACCCAGCAGACCCCCAGCTCATTAGTATCCCATTCAACAGATTCTCCACTTATAAGTGCCCTCTTTCAGCAGATCCGCAGCTTATTAGTACCCTCATTCAGCAGATCCCCTGTTCAGTAGTAACCCAGCTCTGCTGATGCCCCACTCAGTAGTACCACCAGCTCTGCTGATCCACCACTTAGTAACCCCCAGCTTTGTTGATCCCCCACTCAGTAATAACCCCTAGCTCTGCTAGTTGCTCCGCTCCAGTCTAGACCCCGACCACCTTCCTGCTGCTACTCGCTGATGTGATGTCAGCACCAGATACTTCCAGAATATATACAAATGAATCAGGTTCTCTTGTTGGTTTCTCAATGCATCCTGGGATATCTCCTACCTGCAATACCTCCAAAACAAATTGAAGCTAACATTGAATAAAGGCTCCTCAAAAGCTGCAGGTGCTGTTAGCAATCGTTGCCATAGACTTCTATGAAGGCTTTGGAGATGCTTTGAAGCACCAAGAAAGTAACATGGGGTATTATTTTTGAAGCAAAGCAAACACGTGTGAACAGGACTGTAAGCTTACGATTTTATTTAGTGAGGAGTACTTCAATTGCCATTCAGAGCACTTTAAAAAAGTAAAAAAAAAAAAAAACATATCAAATGCCACACAGTGGCGTAACTAGAACCCTCAGGGCCCCGATGCAAGAAACCATGAAGGGCCCCCCTGGCAGGGCCCTTTCCTCGGAGCCCGGTCGCAAGTCACTTATGCCTCTAAGAAATAAGTTACAATCGAAGTTAAACAAAACCTCC
>BLSH010438704.1:65648-88463 GCA_018402905.1 Glandirana rugosa | reverse complement strand
ATTGGGTGATCAACCACTGTTATTTTTAGACCTCCAAAAATTTTTGTACCATCACCCTCTAAATGTTCTTGACTCCCATTTCTTTCAGGCACTGGGGAGGAAGTGGGTTTTTAGGGAGTAACTGGTAGGTTTCCCTATCATCCAGCAAGTTTTTCATAACCTCTTTATAATAAGGTTTACTAAGGATCACGAGACCCCCTCCCTTATCCGCTGGGAGGATGACAATATTTTTATTTTCCTCCAACGAGGCTATGCCCTTCTGGATGAAGGAGGGGTCACGGACTTTCTTTACCCTCAGTTCTTGTAAATCTCCCACTACCATGTTTTTAAAAACCTCCAGATTTTTATTGTCACCAACTAGTGGGTTAAACACAGATCTGTTGGCCAGATTAGAGTGTGTACCACTAGGAGGACGTATACATCTCTCCGGTGCTTTAGTTAAGAAATACTTTTTAAGATTGAGTGTTCTCACATACTTTTGTACACTCACATAAGTCTGAAATTCATTAAGGTTTTTTGTAGGGGCAAATTTTAACCCTTTGTCTAAAAGTTTAATTTCATCAACTGTTAAATCAGTCCCACTTAAGTTAAAGATACCAGCTCCTACCGGGATCTTTTTCTTTTGTATTCGTTTTCCTGCTCTGTGTCCTCTCTTCCTCTCCTTATACCTCGTGGAGTTTGGTACTGGGCATCCCCCATTTCTGGGGGGGTGTCCCTAAAAAATTATCCATATTTTCATGTTCTCTCCTTATTGGGTTAAATCTATTTTCAACTGGTACTGTATAATCTGAATCATAATGTTCATGCCTAGGAGGGTAAGGATAAGGAGCTTTATGGTACCAAGCCCTATTCTTATCACGTGGGGGGTCCTCTTGATATGTATTATATCCTTGGTTATAATTATATGAATGGGAATGGGGATTAGACGGGAATGAACCCCGTCCTCTTCCCCTTCCTCTGCCCCTTGGTCTTCCCCCCATAGGAGTCCTATTTGGGAAAGAGGGAGCTAGGTTGACTTTTCTCACAGGTGTAGGAGGGGGGATCGTTTGTTCAGTTTTATCAAGAGAGGGATTGGCATGTATGTCATGATTGGATGTAGTTTGTGAAATGCAGTTTTCACTGCATTTCACCGGGGAATTCTATCAATACATCCTGTTACACTGTGGACTTTATTATATTTCTTTTTTATGACTGTGCTGCTTCTGTTTTGAATTTCTGAGTTTTATGAGGTTGATTACCTGTGATGTTCAGCTAGCAGTCGGATATCTAATTTGAGTTTACTTGCAGCGCTGATTGCACTACACATTGATATATCCTCCATTGATGTGAACATCTGATACGTTTTATAATTAATTACTAATCCATTTTCCTACCTACATATAGTTAAAAAAAATGAACATACTGTATATATACCTGACAATAAGTTATAAAGCCAATATTTCGTAAATGTACATTCAATTAGTTTATGTAAACACCGACTGTGCAAAAACTTAAGTCCCTTCATGTGAAAAAATATTAAAGTTGATAAATTCTTCTTCCATGCCTCACACCTAAAGACAGAAGCTCCCCCATAATTTTGACCCCCTAAATCAGAAGGTAAAACAACGCTTCAGCATTTATCCATGGGCCAACTGTTCCACTCACAGACACTGCGAGCAGATCTCACAGATCTAAATTCATATAAGCACATCAACGAGAAACAGAACTCACAAAAGTGAAATATCATCAAGAATTTTTATTTTAAAAAAAAGGTATTTGACAATCCTATTGTCTATAGTGTTTACTAAAAAAATGCAGTGCGTCAGTAAAGTGTTCGGGTTTGGCTTGAAGAAAAGGTGGCAACCCTAGGAATAGCATTTGGAAGGGGTAGGCTTCATTATCAACTTAGAGGGAAGGAAAAGCTCTGAGTGCAGCCTGGGCCAAGGATCCAAGGGTCTCCACAGCTACACAGACATCAATTTCATGACTGTACTTTAAGGCACTACATGTTTTATTTCTCTTTAGTGCTATAGTTTAGCTATCTTTTAGGTCAGGTCAAAATCAGTTTAGTACTATTGAGAATTGTTGCACATATGTAACCATATAAAACAACATTTTTGAATTATTGCTTCTGTAACAGTTTTATATTAACCAGTTTTAAAATTTGTAATTAATAATTGTATTACTTTGTAAAGTTTCTTTTCAAATGAGGACATTTCACAGTTCTTTTAGTGCTAGGTGCATGAGCAGTTGATGGGGTAAAACTTCATCCCGTTCGTTTTTATATCACCAAAAACAATGTTGATTTTTAACTGAGAGAACAATTTTTCTTATTTAACACGAGGAGTCTTAGTGCCCAAGGTACATATAAGGTTCTCTACAGCTTCACAGCTTTAATTTCTTGGTATGCTTATGTTGTAAGCCTGGCTCCAAATACCTTTTACTCCTTATTTTTAAAATTGCCCAAGTTTAAATATTTCATAGCCAACTCAGAACATAGTTTTTAACCACTTTACTACCCCTGTATGTTTTAACATTGCGGAGTGGTGGGCATGTATTTCTAGAGTGCCTTTAATAAACAGCATTTCAGGAAACACACAGACTGCCAGTGTGCCCATAAATGGCTGTGATCTTAGTCATCAGACATCTCGGACTACAGACACAATAGGGTTGATTTATGAAGGGCAAATAGGCTGTTTACTTTTCTAGCTTCGTTAAAATGGTGAATTTTCGCAAAGAATACATAATCACATCACAACTTTACAGTTCGGGTTCGCTCAACTCTATCAGTCACATTATCACCGCACTGAAAAATGGCCTGGTAATGAAGGGGTATGGCAGGTTGGTACACAAATGGGTAAACTAATTTATACATGATTACCATGCATCAGAACCCATCTACATATATTGTTCAAAAATAAGCAAGCTAAAAGAAAAAAACTAAAAAAGAATATTGTACAGACACCTGCAATGTGGTTGAGTTATATTATTGTTTCTTGTTTCTGATGTAAAGAATGTTAAATGAGAACCTAGAGCTAATTCATCTTAAATTAATTTATTCTTTTTTAGATACTTAGGAAAACGTTCTAAAACCAACATGATTATGATAAAAGCAGGGCTTTTATCAGGATTTGTTCCAGATGGTAAAAGCATTAGGAAGGTAGGTGCCATATACTTGTAGAAGGATTGATGTAAGGAGTCTTCACCTGAAGTAGTTCATAGATGAGAAGCACACCAAGATCAAGTTAGGAAAATCCACTGTCAGTCCACGGTTATTGAAATCAAAGAGGTTCATTACAATTTACTGGTGGACCATGGTCAGGAAACAGATATTAACATTGTCTTTTGTACATAAGCAGGATCATTTTTGAAGAACATGCACTGAATGTAGAAATGTAAGAGAAGATGTTCTACTGGGGTGATTGTAAAATACAGTATACCTTAAGTGCTGTTGTTGGATCCATATTCTGAGCATGTTCAGACACACCATGGACCTCTCTTGCATTGTCTGAGCCACAGTACTAAACTGCCCCATGTGTGCCCATTTATAGGAGGTCTGTATCCGTAGCACAGAGATTAAGCCCTCAATGGCCTCAGTCAAAATATGTGATGGACCCTACGATTTAATTTCAGTTTTACAGTGTGTAAGCCACATTTTAGCTTACCGAGCCTTTAGGTGGGTAAGACTGGAAAGCTGCCGACCACAATGTGGGTTTACTTTATGGAAGATTTAGAAGGAAGAATGGGTTTTAACAGACATTCAGATTCTAAATGTCATGTTCATAAAGCAATATGGGAGAATGAAAGAATCTTTGCTGTGAGCAATTAGAATTGCTTTTCCATTAGAGTTTTTTAATTAAATGAGGTCCTATAGGTCAGAATTGCTCTAACAGATCAGAGTTGACAGAAACTCATGCTTTTAATATGATTTTTATTCTAGCTGAAGGGGCGTTCTCATGTGAGAAGAGTAGATGTTTTACCTGGAGAGGTCCAAATCTACTTGGATAATGTAAGAATTATGTCGTTTTTTTATATGTATGTTATATTGTAGGCACAATGCATGCCCATTACATTATTTTAAATTGGAATTCATTTAGTATGTTTGTATTTTATATTACAATTCTTCTACACCTCCCAATATTTTGGAGCCATTTTGTCTTTTAATATATTTTTTGACAGGTAATCAATGTTACCAGTCTATATAAAGAGGGACACAGGTACTTATACTAGATGTGTTAACATAAAAAAAAGATCTAACCTCTGACCTTCTTTGGAAAATACTAATTTCCTGGCTGTCTCTGGCTCCAAAACTTTTGCATGCTGATATAGATCTGGTACTCAGGTGAAAAAAATCAGAGGGAAGTCAGCACTTATTTTTAATACCTGCTTCAAGTAAGTGTCTTCAGGAATTATATCAGAATGACTGCCAGGAAAATAGACTTTTTAGAAGAAAAGGTCGGTCATAGTAACCTTTATACTTTCCTAAACAAATTTCAGTTAAGGGGTGCATTCTGGTGCATTACTATATGCGTGTTGAATTAATTGAAACCATCATTTTAAATGGGCTGCCAGTGGATTTCAGCACAACTCAAAGCAGACATGACCTTTTTTTTGACCACTCTGCATATCACAATTCATGGGGGAGCATTATGATGTGCTGCACTGCAACACCGTTCTGTTGCCTTAGGCAGGCCATACCTGGTCCAATTTTGAAAGAATTTTCTCTTCAAAATCAGAAATGTGTGCGTTTTTTGATCCGATTGTGCCACCATTGATTTTGGAAATTGGGCTGGGAATCTTCTTTTCTTTCTGGGAATTTTATTTATTTTCCGGGATTTTTCTTTTCTTGCACTCATGTGCATTGCTTTTTCTATTACATTTCTTGCATGATTCTCCCATCATTGATTAGAAAATCATTCATTTTTCATAAAATTTACAACATGCACGAATTCTCAAATTTGATTGCCACACAAAAATCGGCTGTTGCTGCACTAATGGTGGGAAATTTGAACGAAAATTCTTAGAAATGATTTTCGAAAGAAAATTCTTTCGTAATTCGAACCATGTATGGTCAGCCTTATGCTGGCCATACACTAGACGAAAAATAGTTTGAAAATCTGTCACTTGGACAGTTCCTTCGTTTATCGTCCAGTTAATGGGCACACATCGAAAATAGGTTGTGCCGTTTTTGAGCCGATAAATGGAAGGAAAGGTTTGGAAAACTTCGGCCGAACGGACAATAAATTGAAAGGAATGTGTTTCTCGCCCGAACAGTTTGCACTGGACTTATCTGACAAAACAAACGAAAAACTGATTCATTTGTGTCAGTTGAGCAATTTATCAATCAAATTTCGGTCATTACATGATGGCAAAATCGTTTGCTCTCAAGACCATGTGTTTGTTTTTCCAAAACTCATTAGTTCGATTTTTCATCTAGTGTATGGCCTGCCTTAGTGTGTTGAGATGCTATTCAAAATGAACAGCGCACGACTCTAATGAGTGCATGTTGTTACCAAAATGCAAAGGCGTGAAAGGCCTCTTATTTTTTATTATTTTATAAATGTTTCTATTTGGTTTTTAAATAAGATACAATCGTTCACATGTGCGGAGGCAGCCGCCAACATCGTAGTACAATAACTTGTGGCTGAAGTTGTGAAAGGCCTCTTATGTATGGATAACTGGATTACATTTTTTATTTTAATATTAGCATAATGTTCACTTTAAGAACCCAGACTGCTCCCAGCACCTCCTCTGGTTCTGTGCTTTGTTCTTTTTGTCTTAGTTTTAGATACTACTGGCCACAGGTTTGGTACTTTATTCTTAATCACTGTCGCTATTGTTTTCTCTTAAAGCTTGGTCATAAAACCAAAGATTATGTTTTCACTATCAAACAAGAAACACATGTGGAGAACCTTCATCCTGCCAATGTTGCAGTGCTTGATTACTATGTTCCAGGTATGTAAGAGTACACAGGAAAATGTTATCCAGGCATAAATGATTATTGACGGGAATATTACTGTATTCAATATGAAGATGCCTACACACAACATAGCTTGGTATCCAAGTAATCATATACTAAACCTACCATATGCGTGCGCACAGGGTGTCTTGGGTGTGCCTGGGCACACCCTAATCATCCTGTGCGGTGCCAATTTCCCCTGCTTCCTGGCCCCCCTTTCTCTCCCCTGCAGTGCTGCCAGCTTCCCTCCTCATCTCTCCCGCTGGCTGCTGCCGGGGATGTTTCATAATGGATGAATGAATGAACATTGTAGGTGATCTGTACCGATTGCTCCTATGGTTTAGTTAGTGAATGAACAGGACGCTGCTCAGCAAAGAGCTCTTCCCATTCCTTCACTGTCCACTGCAGCTGAGGCTGCAGAGAATGGAACTGTGGAAGCTCTGTCTCTTTCTCTGTTTAGTCCCTTGATATTTCACCAAAGCCCCCCAACGGGGCTCCTAAAAAAAAATGTTAAAAAAAAATAATAAATGATATTGTAAAAAATAGTAAAAAAAAAAAATTGTAAGAAATAATAAAAATAAAAGTAATGACACCAATCTCTGCTCTACTGACACCGTCCACTGCTCTGCTGCTATACACACAAGTGTTTGTGTTAATACAATAGGCTGCACACCAGTGAAACCTTCTATTTTTAGGCTCTGATAAATACAAAATTTAATTACAGCTGAGTGAGATACAATATTTAACTGGTATAAGGGCTCTTTCACATGCATGGATGGTTCGGGTCCGCCTGTCAGTGTTTCAGGCGGACCCGAAGGGACGCTCCATTGTCCTCTATGGAGCGACTGATGTCAGTGGTGACATGTCCGCTGATACCCGATATGCTCTGATCTGCTAAATACAGACGGATGGAAACCCTATTTTCCATCCGTCTGGCGGATCGGATGAACACGGACAGACGGTCCGTGTTCATCTGATCCTCCATAGAGGAGAATGGAGCTGTGACAGGTCTGTCTCTGCATGGAATGCAGAGACGGTCCTGTCATCCGCCGGCTCAGCGGGAATAAACTGATGGATCCCTGCTGAGCAGCGGAGCCCGTCAAAACGGGCTCCGCTCGTGTGAAAGGGGCCTAAGGCATTTTGTGGAACAAAAATATTTACAGAAAATCAAGTTTTAGGTCTCAGGGACACTGGGCATCAAAAACTCCAATTTGAAGGGCATTTTATATATTTTTTTCTGCCTCTAAATGCTCCTCCGTGTTAGCCTATGTGTCCATGCACACATAGGCATTCACAGGCATTTAGAGGCAGAGAAAAACCCAGTGCCAGCGCATTCAGGAAAGGAGCATTTAACATCTAAAAAATACTTGACGTGCTAAATGTGTATTAAAATTCAGTGCATTGAGATCTCGAGCATGCATTCATTTCAATGGCCAGAGTGGATGTAAACCCGATTCATGAAATTTGAGCTGGGCACATAGATCTTCAGAGTTTTGTTATCTCTCTTAAAAGCATTATGTCCTGTAGTTGTCTCCTGCTGTGTAATTCTGTTATTAGCCTGATAAGTTCTCACACATTCTCCAAGACGGGAGATAGACTTGTGTGTCGGGGGAGGTTGCTATAAATAGATTAGCCCTGAAATTGTCGTCTAAGAGCAGAGCTAAGCACATAGCTTTCTGCCTTTTCCTATGAGGAGAGGGGGCGTGTGCTTTTCCTCCAATCAGCTGTCTTGGCTGTATGCCAATAATCCACTCCCAGAGGTAAGCAGGAAGAGAAAAATGTTAATACGATCTGCACTTTCTAAAGGATATATACAGAAGATGACAGAAGATATACATGTGATACTTATATTGGGAGATTTGTTTCATCTCTGTTTATCATCTGAGGCTGCTCACTTCACTGGGTATATGGAGGGTTTACATCCACTTTAATTAATATTATGGTGAATGAAATGAAGGAATGCCTGACACACCTAAATGCATTTACAAAACTTTACTTTAGGTGTGTTTTAGACGCTGCTCTTCTCCTTCCAGGAGAAAACGCTGGGCAAATCCCCAGTGTGCATTGGGCCTTAGGTTTAAGTCGTTCTCTGTTTAAATCCAGAGAACTTAAACTGTCCTTCTCTGTCAGTCACCTCCTTATTTTTAAGGCTTCCCATGGAAAAAACAGTTATAAAGAAAGTTTTAGCTAAACTTCAGTATTATTATTTTTATGTTTCTGGCAGGACTCCATAACATTTTCTTTATGGCATTATACTGGAACACATTGCCCCTTTATCACTTGTGCGAGTTATCCTGTGATTTTGGACTGCAAAGTTGCATGACAAGTCATTCCCCATTATTTCCAATGAGCACCATTCATATCTGTAGGACTTTCAAGTCGTGCCGACTTCAAAGTAGTCCCTGCCTTACTTTGGCCCAACTTTGATGCAACTTGAGGTCCATAGACTTCAATGGTAAACCCTCAAAATCGTGTGCAAATCGCACCTGAATAACATAGATGTGTTTTCTGTACGACTTTGTAATATGTTTTCATTGTGTCAAAGTTGCAACAAAGTCTGACCAAAGTCGTACTGATCCAAAATCCCGGTAAAATCGCTGTAAAATCACGGCAAAATCGCGGCAAAAGAATTGCGGTAAAATTGCGTTGCACAAGTGTGAAAGGGGCCTAAAACATAATTACAATTCTGTACGCTTTGTAAGTTTAAGGCCCCTTTCACACTTGTGCGACGCAATTTTACCGCAATTTTTGCCATGATTTTACCACGATTTGGGATCAGTGCGACTTTGGTCTGATATTGTTGCTCAATGAAAACATATTACAAAGTCGTACAGAAATAGTACAGAAAACGCATCTATATTATTCAGGTGTGATTTGCATGAGACTTTGAGGGTTTAACATCGAAGTCTATGGACCTCAAGTTGCATCAAAGTTGGCCCAAAGTAATGCAGGGACTACTTTGAAGTCGGCACGACTTGAAAGTCGTACAGATATGAAAGGTACTCATTGGAAATAATGGGGAACGACTTGTCATGGGACTTTGCAGTCCCAAATCAGAGGACAACTCGCGCAAGTGTGAAAGGGGTCTCAAGTAAGCCTGTCATTGTCTTCCTTTCTTTCACCACTCACTGCTTCACTTCCCTGCCCCTCATATAGCGATGTGCCTACCGCCAACCCACTTCCTACTCTTTGCCCACTCCTCCCTTCACTACCAACCCCTAACAGTTTTACAATCTGGGTATATTAAAAAGGAGAAGTCATCTGTCATAAATGTCAATGTTTATCATGTCTCTCCTGTTGCCCTAACCTAACGTTCTTTTTATTCCCCAGTGATCAAATCTCATGCTACATATAATACCCCTTGCAGTAAAGGTAAGGAGTTTTGCTTTTTTTGTGTTAGTCTGATCTATTGCATAGCAGTCACAACGAAATCTTCATATAATGTTGGTCTTTAGGAGATCCCCAACCTTAACCTTGCTAGTGATCTATACATGTTTCTCCCTGTTAATAGCTCACTGTAATGTACGTGCCTCAGAGAGGAGGGACTGTGGTAGCCCAGGAATCACCAAGGAAGAGTGTGAGCAGAAAAATTGCTGCTATGATACCAGCGTTGTGAATGCCAAATGGTGCTTCTTCCATGGTGAGTATAATCAATAAATATTCCAACATCTTCTATTACTTAAAGCTAGATTCCAGCCTTACCTGCAGTCTTGCGGTCTTGCACAGTTGCACAGGCTCCTCTCCTGAACTGAAATTACTCTGATTCCATTTCAAACTGGGAACATTTCATTAGAAGCTGTAGCAAGTCAGAAATAGCCTGCCTCATTTCCTGAATGGAGGAAATCCAGCATCATCTAGCACTTTCCTCCGAAGCTTGATTGTCCCTGCCCCACTCCTTTTATTCCTTGGGATTCAGTCCTTTCAAATATGGAGACTTAGCGGCACTTAGAGCAGGCTGCATGCAAATGCAGCCTGCCTAGGAATACCCACTCCTCCAGATTGGTTTTCATTCCATAGCTGCATAACTCCCCACAAGAGCCAGCCCACTGCTTGAATCAGGGCTAAGGGCAGTGGAAGGTGAAATAAAGCAGGGTGCAATCCCAGTCAGTGAGAAGGGGGCAGGGCCGAGCCGTGCTCTGTGAGTCGCATAGACACCCAGAGGCGGACGGGGAGCAATCACGCATGAGTGCCCCCAGAGCAAGCAGCTTGTTATGGGGGCACTCGGCAGGGGCTAGGAACACCGGTGAGGGACCTGAGAAGAAGAGGATCGGGGCTGCTCAGTTCAAAACCATTGCACAGAACAGGTAACTGTGACATGTTTGTTATTAAAAACAAAAAAAAAAGCTGAACCTTTATAAATCCTTTAACGTTAGGTTCTTTCAGGCCCTCCGCCAAGTACATGCTGAGGCCTAACAGCAACAGTTATTTAATAACACAGCTGCTTCCCAGGCCCCAAGAGAGTGAGACCTCTGATCATCCCTCCCAAACACTTATCTTCTCCTCAGCCACACCTTCTGGTCCCTCCTCCCAGGGATTGACTGAGGTCAGATAAATATTCATAGCCCAGGGATTGATCCTCCTACTTTCAGAGGCAGGTGGGAGCAATCAATCCCCAGGCTTAGGTAATAACTGACCAGACCTAGAAAGATGACTGCTCAGCTGGGTACAGCAGAGCCAAAAAATTACATTTAAAGTGTTACTGTCTGTATATGCAGAATAGTACGCTTGTTATACTCACTGTGGAACTCAAGGGGTTAATCCTCTGCATTGTGTAAAAAGGCTCTTTTATCCTGTATGGACAGATCCTTCCCTCCTGCAGGATCTCTCTTGGCAAGGCCATATAATACACAGTGAGGGTAGTCATCCTGCACATGCTCAGTTTAGTTTCTATTGCTGGAGGGAACATTTCTTTGTTCTCAGAGCTAGCCAGGTCACATGATATTGACATCACACATGTGGGCGTGTATACAGGATATAGTGGAAACCTCCTCCTACCTGAAAACTGAGCACTGGACAGACCCTGCAGTTTACCATGTGACCGTGGTATACAGATCAGCCAAAAAGGTATATAGTGGCAGTATTTTAATGTAAAAAGAAGATTTATAAGCTGTGGGCATGGTGGGGGGCAGATTAACTATTTTCATATTACTGGGTTTAGTAACACTTTAACCTATGTAGGGCAGGGCACTACAGAATTTTTACAAAAATAGCTGACATATTTGCCGTAAACTGTTAGCTAGCAAGTAGTAAATATAATGTTCTCAATAAGCACATTTGCCGGCTTACTTGGATTCAGTAATGACTTAGAAAGTCATTATTCAGTCCTGGAAATTGCAAAATGAAATCATTATTCACATACCTGTTTCAGGTCAGTACCATTAAAATGTTGAAGACAGAAAGGGTCAGCAAGCTAAACAGGCCACTAGCATCTCAGAGGGAATTATTCAGCGTTCATATTTACCTTTTGACAAACTATCTTTAAGATTTTATGAAAATGTCCTGCAATGATAAATGGAAGCCATGATGCAATCCTGAATGCTCACTGCACCAAAAATACATATTGATGCATTTTCGATGTATACCAGGGCTTAATTAGCATTTCGATTTCTGGGTTTTAAACATGACACATTTCATAAAGTACATGCAGTCAGGAAGAACAATCATATCACATGCCACCTGCACAGACATGCACACTGTTGTACTGTATCTCATAACAGGAGTGTATTTTTATTTCAAGTCTTCTACGGTGTGCTGCCAACCTACAGCATTTGCATAAGAGTTTTACTCACAGACTTCCACAAGGAACTACATTATAGGGCCTAGAGCAGCCTTTCTCAACCTTTTCAAGACTGAGGAACCCTTGAAATAGTTCTCCGGTCTTGGGGAACATCTGCTAAAAATTAAAAATCTTCAACTCATGATACATTAGTGTGATGGTCAATGGGAAGAATGCTCCCTACACATGTGGTCATTGGGAAGAATTACCCCCTTACAGATAGCTAGAAAGATCAATGATGTCATTGGGAATTTATCTGAGAGGTAGAAATTGACCATTGCTCAAGAAACCCCTTGCAACCTCTGGAGGAACCCTACGGTCTAGAACCCTGGTTGAGAAACCCTGGCCTAGACTATGTGGGCCACCCTCCAAACTGAGTTCAGATGTTTCCAGAGAAGGGTGATATTACTACTACAGTATACACAGATTTTATACACGCACTGCCAACTACTTATGGAAGGGCCATTTTCTGTCTTGGAATGATTGTGCCCTGTGTATAAAGACAACACCATAACAAATATACAGGGTGGGCCATTTATATGGATACACCTTAATAAAATGGGAATGACTGGTGATATTAGCTTCCTGTTTGTGGCACATTAGTATATGTGAGGGGGGAAACTTTTCAAGATGGGTGGTGACCATGGCGGCCATTTTGAAGTTGGCCATTTTGAATCCAACTTTTGTTTTTGCAATAGGAAGATGGTCATGTGACACACCAAACTTATTGGGAATTTCACAAGAAAAAACAATGTTGTGCTTGGTTTTAACGTAACTTTATTCTTTCATGAGTTATTTACAAGTTTCTGACCACTTATAAAATGTGTTCAATGTGCTGCCCATTGTGTTGGATTGTCAATGCAACCCTCTTCTCCCACTCTTCACACACTGATAGCAACACCGCAGGAGAAATGCTAGCACAGGCTTCCAGTATTCGTAGTTTCAGGTGCTGCACATCTCTCTATCTTTCTATCCGCTCCGCACGTGTTAACCTCGGCGACATGTCAATGGCTGTAAACAAAGAGAAACTTATAAATAACTCATGAAAGAATAAAGTTACGTTAAAACCAAGCACACCATTGTTTTTCTTGTGAAATTCCCAATACGTTTGATGTGTCACGTGACCCTCTTCCTATTGAAAAAACAAAAGTTGGATTCAAAATGGACGACTACAAAATGGCCGCCATGGTCACCACCCATCTTGAAAAGTTTTCCCCCTCACATATACTAATGTGCCACAAACAGGAAGTTAATATCACCAACTATGCCCATTTTATCAAGGTGTATCCATATAAATGGCCCACCCTGTAGATTGAAACTGGTGTGGAGGAATTTAAGTGGCCTGCGCAGTGTCCTGACCTCCACGCCACTTAACTTTGGGATAAAATGAAATGTCATTTGCAGGCTAGGTATTTTCATCCAATATCAGTACCTGATTTCACATATGTGCTTTTGGCTGATTTGGCACAAATTCCCACATACACACAAAACTTCTGTGGAAACTCAAAGAGGAGTGGGGTTGTTATATTTACACCCTTATGGTCATGAGTCTCATGACTCTTGAAATAGTTGTCCAAGAAGCTCATGTAGTTTTATTAACTTTTGGCAATGAATACCAGATGTATACCTGTTTTCAAAAAGTTAGGATGGATGTCTATAATGGTCTTTCTCCAGCGCTACAAGAATTTGTGATGGAGAGAATAAATTGGGACTTAAAATGTGCCTTAAAGAAGGCATATAACACACAATTAATAACACATGAACAGCTTTATTACATAATTAATATAGTAGTAAAACCACAAGAAGAGATGCATGTTTACAGTTTCAAGATGGTATAATGGATTGATGCGTTTTGTGATATTCTCGCTTCTTCAGGATCCATGCCCTTGTATAAACAGATGATTTTGCTAAAAACCTTTTAATAGAGTTGCATGCATAAAAAAAAGGTGTCAAGATGATAAACCTCCAAAAATAACAAATGTGCATCCAAAAGATAGTGTATCTTTGGTATCTGTTGTGCCCAGTAGTGTCCTGTAATGTTCCAAGACCAAGCACATCTGCTACTATCAGAGTTAAAGAAGAGATTCTAATGGTTTGGTACTCCTTTTCTGGTAAAACCTCATCTGTCCACACTGCCACATAGGCCACATTCAAATGGGCGCCTCAATTATACGGATTCCACTTGCTCAGTGGGGGATCACTCTGTTGATCCCGGCTGAGGAGGCAGATGGCAGGTCAGTCTCTGCTGTCAGTCAAGCTTTCCTCTCTGGGGAGATTGGATTGTCCGTTTCCATCTGATCCGCCAAACGGATGGAAAATTGGACCACCGTTCATCTGGATTTGGTGGACAGGATCGGATCGGGTAGCAGCAGATGTCAGCGGACATGTCACTGCTGACATCCGCCGCTCCATAGGGGTGAATGGAGGGTCTGATCAGATCTGCCTGAAAAACTGACAGGCGGACCTGATTGAATAGCCAGTGTAAAAGGGCCCATAGTCTGCAGAAATGGCAAGTACGTAATTTTCTGCACACCATGCGGCAGTGTGTGGAAAGGAGAATATCACGACACACTTCAATCCACTATGCCATCTTAAAACTGTAAACGTGCATCTGTTGCACAATATTTGCTATGGTAACTCATCACTTCTTGTGGTTTTACTAATATTTTAATTATGTAATAAAGTTGTTCATGTTTTGTCAGTTGTGTGTTATATGTCCTCTTTAAGGCACATTTAAAGTCCCAGTTTATTTTTTTCCATTTTTTCCAAATTCTTGTGGCCCCGAAGAAAGACTAGTATATGGTTATGTTAATGAAGAATGATGCAATAAAAGGCAAATTTAGGATGGTTCTACCCATATATAGATTGCAATATTTAGGATGGATATCTTTTCTGTTAGTGGCTAATCTATTACTTTTCATTCCGCTAGCTTACCAATTAAGCTCTAAACAATATGTAATGCACATTCCATTTTATTCCACAGATTACAGTACCATAGAGGCAATAGACTTCAACCGTAGGCAGGAAACCCAGCAAACACAAGAAGCTCACTAATTGGAAAATAGTGTCTATAAAGAACACACAGCACAAGAATCCTCTTTTCGTGACATCTTTGTCAATAGAAAACAGTGCGGAAAATCTTGAACTGCTCTTGTTTGAATTTTGTTTCTTATCTGTTATGGAATCCTTAATAAAACTATAGACACTCTTCACAGAAGTCGTATCTTATTTTGGAGGTCATTAACATATCTCAGTTTCTTATCTTGCAATGTGTGCTAAACTGTTTGCCATGAGTTTTGCCTGTGATATGAATGAGATCTCCAGGAAAAAAACTTGAGAAGTAAGAGTAAAGTTTGAAGGATACAGTCACCTTTTACAAAAATATTAAATGTATATATTTTTACAGGTAAAAAAATATGGAGTGCTAACCAGCGCCCTGGTAGTTCATTAACCATTTCAATACAGGACACTTATACCCCCTTCCTTCCCTGACCAATTTTCAGCTTTCAGTGCTCTCACACTTTGAATGACAATTACTCATTTTTTCACACAAATAGAGCTTTCTTTTGGTGGTATTTAATCACCTCTGGGTTTTTTATTTTTTGCGACATAAGTGAAAAAAAACACTTTTTTTTTTAGTTTCTATGATAAAATTTTGTAAATAAGTTCTTTTTGTTCATAAATTTGGGCCAAAACCTATACTGCTACTTATCTTTAGTAAAAGTGTATAGTATTTGGTCTGTGTGAAAGTTATAGAGTCTACAAGCTATGGTGCCAATCATTGAAAATTGATCACGCCTGATGTACTGATGGCCTTTCTCATTTCCTGAGGCCCTGAAATGTTCCCTTTTTGAAAAGTTGACATTTCAAGGTATTTAGTCAGAGTCAAGGCAAGTTTTTTGAAATTGTATTTTTTCCCCACAATTCTTGGGAAAATTAAGAAATTATTATTATTATTTTTTTATACCACAAAATACATTCTGCTACTCCTCCCGAGTATAGCGATACCACATATGTGCGACTTTTTTCACAGCCTGGCCACATACAGAGGTCCAACTTGTAAGGCGCACTGTCAGGTGTTCTAGGAGCATAAATTAGACATATAATTTCCTGACAACCTATTAAACTTTTGAAGGCCCTGGAGCACCAGGACGATGGAATTACCTGCAAAATGACCCCATTTTGGAAAGCAAACACCCCAACGTATATTCTATGAGGCATTATGAGTCTTTTGAATGGTTAATTTTTTTCCCACAAATCTTCGAAAAATATTGAAAGAAAATGAAAACGCTTTTATTTTTACACAAAGTGGTCAATTTATAACACATTTCTAACACATAGCATGTACACAGCAAAAATTACCTCCCAAAATATATTCTGCTACTCATCCCAAGTATGGCAATACCACATGTGTGAGACTTTTCCACAGCCTCTCCACATAGAGAGGTCCAACAAGCAGGAAGCACCATCAAGCATTCTAGGAGCATAAATTACACATAAAATTTCCTAACGACCTATTACACTTATGAAGGCCCTGAAGCATCAGGACAATGGAATTACCCACAAAATTACCCCATTTTGGAAAGCAAAATCCCCAATGTATATTCTATGAGGCATTATGAGTAGAGTTGAGCGAACCCGGACTGTAAAGTTCGGGTCCGTACCGGACTTTGGGGTGTCCGTGCCCCGAACCCGGACATTTGAAAAAAAGTTTGTGTTCGGTATTCAGGTATTTTTCGTGCCTTTTCTATAGCTGCAGGGCAGCCAATCAACAAGTGTTTTACTCGTTTGCCCTTAGAAGCCATCACAGCCATGCCTCCTAATGGCATGGCTGTGATTGGCCAGTGCATCATGTGACCCAGACTATTTTTGGCGCCTGTTGTATAGCTGCAGGGCAGCCAATCAACAAGCGTTTCACTCGTTTACCCTTAGAAGCCATCACAGCCATGCCTACTAATGGCATGGCTGTGATAGGCTAGTGCATTATGTGACCCAGCCTCTATATGAGCTGGAGTCACGTATGCCGCGTGTCACATCGTCTCAGGCTAGTGTAGGGAGAGCATGCTGCCGGCGCTGTGAGGGATAGATTACCGATCTAATATCTCATCCTCCATTACAGACAGGTTCCTGGCGGTGCTGTGAGGGGAAAGCTTAGCGTTCTAAAACCATCTGATACTGGACTAGGTAGAGTTTACTACTGCTGTGAGGGACAGATTGCCGATCTAATATCATCTCATCCTGCATTACAGACAGGTTCCTGGCGGTGTTGTGAGGGGAAAGCTTAGCGTTCTAAAACCATCTGATACTGGACTAGGTACAGTTTACTGGTGCTGTGAGGGACAGATTATTGTTCTAAAATCATCTCCTAGTGCTATAGAGAGAGGTTTCTGCTGCTCTTGTGAGGGACAGATTATTGTTCTAAAATCATCACATACTGCTAGAGGGAGAGGTTCCTGCTGGTGCTGTGAGGGACAGATTATTGTTCTAAAATCATCTCCTACTGCTATAGGGAGAGGTTCCTGCTGGTGCTGTGAGGGACAGATTATTGTTCCAAAATCATCTCCTAATGCTATAGGGAGAGGTTCCTGCTCCTGTGAGGGACATATTATTGTTCTATAATCATCACATACTGCTAGAGGGAGAGGTTCCTGCTGCTCCTGTGAGGGACAGATTATTGTTCTAAAATTATCTCATCATAGTGCTACAGGGAAAGTTTCCTGCTGCTCCTGTGAGGGACAGATTATTGTTCTAAAATCATCACATACTGCTAGAGGGAGAGGTGCCTGTGAGGGACAGATTATTGTTCTAAAATCATATCATACTGGTGTAGGGAGAGGTTCCTGCTGCTGGTGTGAGCGGTGCATTTCTTGCACAAAAATAAAAAGTACGTCTACGCTGCTGTTTTCCAAAATATAAGAAGAAGAATTTATTCTTCTTTTTTTTTTGTATTAATAAATAGTGGTACATAGTACATTTGCGGCCAGAATGAGAAGAGCGTCAAATAAGGGACGTGGTCATGGTCGTGGTGCTGCTGGTGTTGGTGGTGTTGGTGAAGTTCCTGTTGCAAGGAGAGGACGTGGTCGATTTGTGCCAGCTACACGCACAAGTGAAACACCTTCTTCAGGTGCAAGTAGCCGACAGAACCTTCAACGTTATATGTTAAGCCCGAATGCCGCTCAACGAATGGTGAGGCCAGAACAAATACAGGCACTAGTAGATTGGGAGGCTGACAATGCCTCCAGTTCCTTCACATTGTCTCCCACCCGGTCCCTTGATGAAAGCTCAGAGTTGGCACCTAAACCCCATGGCCATCTGTCTTTCACCTCAGCCCCTTGTAAATCAGCCAAGCAGTCTGAGCCCCAAGTCATGCAACAGTCTCTTATGCTCTTTGATGACTCTCCTGGTGTGCTTTCCGTAGGCCTCCACATAGCCCTGCCCCAGAAGTGGAAGACATTGAGTGCACCGATGCCCAACCACTTCTGTTGCAGGATGAGGACATGGAAACACCAGCGCAGCACATCTCTGATGATGACGAAACACAGGTGCCAACTGCTGCGGCTTTCCCCAGTGTGCAGACTGACAAGGAGGGCAGTGGTGAAGGGTGGGTGGAAGATGATGTGGAGGAGGATGATGAGCTCCTAGACCCCAAATAGAATGAAGGTCATGCGAGTGACGTGTGGAGTTTGGAGGAAGAGGTGGTGGTCGCACAGAGGCACCAGCACAGCAAAAGAGGAAGCAGCTTGCAAAAGCAGAGCGAGCGTCCCCTAGACCAGTGTTTCTCAGCCCTGTCCTCAAGTACCCCCAACAGGCCATGTTTTGGGAATTTCTCTTAGATAAAAGAGCTGTCCAAAATACCAAGCCATTGACTCTGATTTAAAGCACCTGTGCAAGATAAAGGAAAACCTGCAAACATGGCCTGTTGGGGGTACTTGAGGACAGGGTTGAGAACCACTGCCCTAGACAGTAGGCCTGCTACTACCCACCGCACCCAGGGACCTAGCACACCAAAGGCAGCTGAAAGGCGTTCCCCGACATGGCAGTTCTTCAGATAATGTGCTGATGACAAAACACGAGTGGTTTGCACGCTGTGCAATGAGAGCCTGAAGCGAGGCGTAAATGTTCTAAACCTGAGCACAACCTGCCTGACCAGGCATCTAAATTCAAAGCACGAGCTGCAGTGGAATAAGTGCCTCAAAATCCAAGAAAGGTCTCAGGCTCCTCCTGCTTCCTCTTCTGCTGCTGCCTCGGCCACTTCCTCCACCTCTACAGTGCCAGTGTCATCTGCCACCTAGCAAACAGACGATGTGACAGCAACGCCACCATGTCCGCCACCATCCCCAAGGATTTCCACATGGTCCCATGGAAGCTTACAGCTCTCCATCTCCCAAACACTGGAGAGAAAGAAAAAGTACCCCCCTACCCACCCGCGATCCCTAGCCCTGAATGCCAGCATTTCAACTTTCCTGGCCTTTGAAATGCTGTCATTCCGTCTGGTGGACACGGACAGTTTTAAAAACCTGATGGCGGTGTCTGTCCCACAGTACGTGGTTCCCAGCTGCTACTACTTTTCCAGGCGAGCCATCCCTTCCCTGCACAAACAAGTCGGGGATGAGATCAAGTGTGCACTGCGCAACGCCATCTGTGGCAAGGTCCACATAACCACTGATACGTGGACCAGTAAGCACGGGCAGGGATGCTATATCTCGCTAACTGCACACTGGGCAAATGTAGTGGCGGGTGGGCCTGAGGTGGCTGGCCGTTTGGCGCATGTCCTTCCTCCACCAAGGATTGCAGGGCATTTCTCTTTGCCTCCTGTTGTCTCCTCCTCCTACTGCGCTTCCTCCTCCTCCTCTACCACCTCCTCATCCACTCAGCGTAACACCTTCACCACCAACTTCAGCACATCCAGGGGGAAACGACCTCAGGCTATTTTGAAACTGATATGTTTGGGGGATAAACCCCACACTGCGCAGCAGCTGTGGACAGGCATTGAACAACAGACCGATGAGTGGTTGTTGCCACTGAGCCTCAAGCCCGGCCTGGTGGTGTGCGATAATGGGCGAAATCTCGTAGCAGCTCCGAGCCTAGCCGGTTTGACGCACATCCCTTGCCTGGAGCATGTGCTGAATTTGGTGATGCAGAAATTTCTAAAAAACTACCCGGATATGTCAGAGCTGCTGCAGAAAGTGAGGGCCGTCTGTGCGCACTTTTGGCATTCACACCCTGCTGCTGCTCGCCTGTCTGCGCTGCAGCGGAACTTCGGCCTTCCCGCTCACCGCCTCCTATGCGACATGCGACTCCACCTTGCACATGCTGGAGAGACTGTGCAAGCAGCAGCAGGCAATAGTGGAGTTTCAGCTGCAGCACGCACAGGTCAGTCGCTCTGCGGAACAGCACCACCACTTCACCACCGAGTGGGCCTCCATGCGAGACCTGTGTACCATATTGCGGTGTTTCGAGTACTCCACCAACATGGCCAGTGCCGATGATGCTGTTCTCAGCGTTACTATCTCACTTCTATGTCTCCTTGAAAAAACACTTCGGGCAATGATGGAAGAGGATGTGGCACAGGAGGATGAAGAGGAAGAGGGGTAATTTCCAAGGTTATCAGGCTAGTCATTCACAAGTGGCTCGGAGGGTGGCTTCCTGCACCAGCATAGGCCAGGTAAAAAATTTTCAAGCCAGTGCACAGTTCTGGAGGATGAGGAGGACGAGGAAGATGATGTGGAGGAGGAGGAGGAACCGTGTTCACAGCAGGGTGGCACCCAACGCAGCTCGTGGGCATCACTGGAGTGTGACTGGGGGGATACGGAGGACACAGATGATACACCTCCCACAGAGGACAGCTTGTCTTTGCCTCTGGGCAGCCTGGCACACATGAGCGACTACATGCTGCAGTGCCTGCTCAACGACAGCCGAGTTGCCCACATTTTAAATTGTGCTGATTACTGCGTGGCCACCCTGCTGGATCCCCATCACAAGGACAACGTGCCATCCTTAATTCCCTCACTGGAGCGTGATCGCAAGATGCGCGACTACTAGAGCACGCTGGTAGACGCGCTGCTGAGGGCATTCCCATATGACACGGGAAGCACAAGGCGAAGGCGGAGGAGGAAGAGGTCACCAACGCAGCTGTGGCACCGCCAGCACCTCAGAAGGCAGGGTTGGCATGGCCGAAATGTGGAAAAGCTTTGTCAGCAGCTGATAGGCAACGTCTTAGCAGGAGGCAGCATTTCAGCAACATGGTGGAACAGTATGTGTGCACACGCCTACACGTACTGACCGATGGGTCTGCCCCATTCAACTTCTGGGTTTCCAAATTGGCTACATGGCCTGAGCTTGCCCTTTATGCCTTGGAGGTGCTGGCCTGCCCTGCAGCCAGTGTATTGTCTGAACATGTGTTTAGCACGGCAGGGGACGTTATCACAGACAAGCGCAGCCACCTGTCCACAGCCAACGTGAACAAGCTAACATTTATTAAAATGAGCCAGGCATGGATCCCACAAGACTTGTCTATACCTTATGCAGAATAGACATTTAGACCGGCCTCACACAGCCATTGGTATACTTGTTTTTTTTTTAATATGTCCCAATATTTTGGGGGCTACCCCAATTAGAAAAAAAAACCAAACAAACAAAAAACAGTGTGAAAGATCACCGCTCAGAGATATCCACATCCATATGGATCAGGTGTGCTGCTGCTAGTGTGGGTGCTGGCTGATGAAGCAAGTAGTCACCTGGAATAAATAACGGTTGGAAAGCCGCACTCCTCCGCAGCAATGCTATGAGTAAGCACCAGTTCTAAGGTGCAAAACGCGTCAG
The DNA here is from genome assembly GCA_018402905.1 of Glandirana rugosa. Classification (NCBI taxonomy): domain Eukaryota; kingdom Metazoa; phylum Chordata; class Amphibia; order Anura; family Ranidae; genus Glandirana; species Glandirana rugosa. Next base: position 66,927 of record BLSH010438704.1, on the reverse strand, counting down.
CTGTACCAGATGTTTGTTTGTGAGCTGTTTATGCCTTTCTGTTAATAAAGCATTAAAATCGGATGGAGGAGTGCAGCTTTCCAACCGTTATTTATTCCAGGAAACAAAAAACAGTGTTGGCTACCTCCTCCTCCACCACCACTTCCTCCTACACCAGCCACGGTCACGGCTAGTCAACCTCTAGGCTCCTACTCCACATCCACCTCCTCCTCCCATTTTTATTTTTTTATGTGATTTTAAGTAGAGTTGAGTGAAATCGAACTTTAAAGTACGGGTCTGTACCGAACTTTGGGGTGTCCATGACTTGAACCCAAACCCGGGCATTTGAAAGAAGTTCGGGTTCAGGTATATGATCCCGCCTGTTGAATAGCTGCAGGGCAGCCAATCAACAAGCGTTTCACTGGTTTGCCCTTAGAAGCCATCACAGCCATGCCTACTAATGGCATGGCTGTGATTGGCCTAAGCTGGAGTCACGTAGTGCTGCATGTCACATGCTCTCAGGCTAGTCTAGGGAGAGGATGCTGCCAGCGCTGTGAGGGACAGATTGCAGATATAATAACATCTCATCCTTCATTACAGAACAATCTGATTCTGGACTAGGTAGAGATTACTACTACTGCTTTGAGGGACAGATTGCAGATCTCATCCTGCATTACAGAACGATCTGATTCTGGACTAGGTAGAGTCTACTGCTTTGAGGGACAGATTATTGTTCTATAATCATCTCCTAGTTCTAAAGGGAGAGGTTCCTGCTGTTGCTGTAAGGGACAGATTATTGTTCTAAAATCATCGCCTACTTCTATAGGGTCAGGTTCCTGCTGTTGCTGTAAGGGACAGATTATTGTTCTAAAATCATCGCCTATTCCTATATGGTCAGGTTCCTGCTGTTGCTGTAAGGGACAGATTATTGTTCTATAATCATCTCCTAGTTCTAAAGGGAGGGGTTCCTGCTGGTCTTGTAAGGGACAGAATACTGTTCTAAAATCATTGCCTACTCCTATAGGGTCAGGTTCCTGCTGTTGCTGTAAGGGACAGATTATTGTTCTAAAATCATCGCCTACTTCTATAGGGTCAGGTTCCTGCTGTTGCTGTAAGGGACAGATTATTGTTCTAAAATCATCGCCTATTCCTATATGGTCAGGTTCCTGCTGTTGCTGTAAGGGACAGATTATTGTTCTATAATCATCTCCTAGTTCTAAAGGGAGGGGTTCCTGCTGGTCTTGTAAGGGACAGATGTTCTGGTCGTCCTTGGGGAGGGAAATCTTGATCCTCTACTAAT
>BLSH010438704.1:45227-65288 GCA_018402905.1 Glandirana rugosa | reverse complement strand
TCCTACTCTAGACGTTAGACAGGGAGTTTCGTCATCATCATTAGAGATGGATCAGGTCTTAGTCTAACAAGACATTACTTCCTACTCTACGTTCTAAAGGGAGAGGTTCCTGCTGGTGCTGTAAGGGACAGATTATTGTTATAAAATCATCTCCTAGTTCTATAGGGAGAGGTTCCTGCTGCTCCTGTAGAAGAAGAAGAAAATGTCACATGCTCTCAGGCTAGTCTAGGGAGAGGATGCTGCCAGCGCTGTGAGGGACAGATTGCAGATATAATAACATCTCATCCTTCATTACAGAACAATCTGATTCTGGACTAGGTAGAGATTACTACTACTGCTTTGAGGGACAGATTGCAGATCTCATCCTGCATTACAGAACAATCTGATTCTGGACTAGGTAGAGTCTACTGCTTTGAGGGACAGATTTTTGTTCTATAATCATCTCCTAGTTCTAAAGGGAGAGGTTCCTGCTGGTCCTGTAAGGGACAGATTATTGTTCTAAAATCATCGCCTACTCCTATAGGGTCAGGTTCCTGCTGGTCCCGTAAGGGACAGATTATTGTTCTAAAATCATCTCCTAGTTCTAAAGGGAGAGGTTCCTGCTGGTCCTGTAAGGGACAGATTATTGTTCTAAAATCATCGCCTACTCCTATAGGGTCAGGTTCCTGCTGTTGCTGTAAGGGACAGATTATTGTTCTATAATCATCTCCTAGTTCTAAAGGGAGAGGTTCCTGCTGGTGCTGTAAGGGACAGATTATTGTTATAAAATCATCTCCTAGTTCTATAGGGAGAGGTTCCTGCTGCTTTATTGTATTAATAAATACTTAAATAGTGCTACATAGTACATTTGTGGGCAGAATGAGGAGAGCGTCAAATAAGGGACGTGGTCGTGGTGCTGCTGGTGTTGGTGGTGTTGGTGAAGCTCCTGTTGGAAGGAGAGGACATGGTCGATCTGTGCCAGCTACACGCACAAGTGAAACACCTTCCTCAGGTAGCCGACAGAACCTTCAACTTTATATGGTAGGCCCGAATGCCGCTCAACGAATGGTGAGGCCAGAAGAAGTACAGGCGATAGTAGATTGGGGGCTGACAATGCCTCCAGTTCCTTCACATTGTCTCCCTCCCGGTCCCTTGATGAAAGCTCAGAGTTGGCACCTGAACCCCATGGCCATCTGTCTTTCATCTCAGCCCCTTGTAAATTAGCCAAGCAGTCTGAGCCCCAAGTCCTGCAACAGACTCTTATGCTTTTTGATGACTCTCCTGGTGTGCTTTCCGTGGGCCATCCACATAGCCCTGCCCCAGAAGTGGAAGACATTGAGTGCACCGATGCCAAACCACTTCTGTTGCAGGATGAGGACATGGAAATACCAGCGCAGCACGTCTCTGATGATGATGAAACACAGATGCCAACTGGTGCAGCTTTCCTCAGTGTGCAGACTGACAAGGAGGGCAGTGGTGAAGGGTGGGTGGAAGATGATGTGGAGGAAGATGATGAGGTCCTAGACCCCACATGGAATGAGGGTCATGCGAGTGACGTGTGCAGTTTGGAGGAAGAGGTGGTGGTCGCACAGAGGCACCAGCACAGCAAAAGAGGAAGCAGGTTGCAAAAGCGGAGCGAGCGTCCCCTAGACAGTAGGCCTTCTACTACCCACAGCATCCAGGGACCTGGCAGTTCTTCAGACAATGTGCTGATGACAAGACACGAGTGATTTGCACGCTGTGCAATGATAGCCTGAGGCGAGGCCTAAATGTTCTAAAACTGAGCACAACCTGCATGATCAGGCATCTAAATTCAAGGCACAAGCTGCATTGGAATAATTACCTCAAAATCCAAGAAAGGTCTCGGCCTCCTCCTGCTTCCTCTTCTGCTGCTGCCTCGGCCTCTTCCTCCATCTCTACAGTGCCAGTGTCACCTGCCACCCAGCAAACAGAGCATGTGACAGCAACGCCACCATGTCCGCCACCGTCCCCAAGCATTTCCACATGGTCCCATGGAAGCTTACAGCTCTCCATCTCCCAAACACTGGAGAGAAAGGGGAAGTACCCCCCTACCCACCTGTGATCCCTGGCACTGAATGCCAGCATTTCCGAATTCCTGGCCTTTGAAATGCTGTCATTCCGTCTGGTGGACACGGACAGTTTTAAAAACCTGATGGCGGTGGCTGTCCCACAATATGTGGTTCCCAGCCGCCACTACTTTTTCAGGCGAGCCATCCCTTCCCTGCACAAACAAGTCTGGGATGAGATCAAGTGTGCACTGCACAACGCCATCTGTGGCAAGTTCCACATAACCACTGATACATGGACCAGTAAGCACGGACAGGAACACTATATCTTGCTAACTGTACACTGGGCAAATATAGTGGCGGGTGGGCCTGAGGCGGCTAGACATTTGGCGTATGTCCTTCCGCCACCGAGGATTGCAGGGCATTTTTCTTTGCCTCCTGTTGCCTCCTCCTCCTACTGCGCTTCCTCCTTCTCTACCACCTCCTCATCCGCTCAGCGTAACACCTTCACCACCAACTTCAGCACATCCAGGGGGAAACGACAGCAGGCTGTTTTAAAACTGATATGTTTGGGGGATAAACCCAACACTGCGCAGCAGCTGTGGATGGGCATTGAACAACCGACCGATGAGTGGTTGTTGCCACTGAGCCTCAAGCCCGGCCTGGTGTTGTGCGACAATGGGCGAGATCTCGTAGTGGCTCTGGGCCTAGCCAGTTTGACGCACAAAAGTCTCACACATGTGGTATCACCATACTCAGGATGAGTAGCAGAATGTATTTTGGGGGGTCATTTTTGCTATGTACACACTATGTACTGGTGACAGGTACTTGGGTACATGCTATGTGGCTGGTGACAGGTACTCGGGTACTCTGATGGGCTGGTGACAGGTACCCAGGTACTCTGATGGTCTGGCGACAGGTACTCGGGTACTCTGATGGGCTGATGACAGATACCCAGGTACTCTGATGGTCTGGTGACAGGTACTCAGGTACTCTGATGGGCTGGTGATAGGTACTCAGGTACTCTGATGGGCTGGTGACAGGTACTCAGGTACCCGGGTACTCAGATGGGCTGGTGACAGGTACTCAGGTACTCGGGTACTCTGATGGGCTGAGGACAGGTACTCGGGTACTCAGATGGGCTGGTGACAGGTACTCAGGTACTCGGGTACTCTGATGGGCTGGTGACAGGTACTTGGGTACTCTGATGGGCTGTGACAGGTACTTTTATGGGCAGGAGGCAGGCACTCTTTATTACTGGGGGAGGGGGGTAATCGGTGTGCTTAGTGTGAACTGTATGCAGTAACAAACTGTTACCGCAATCTCCTTCTCACACACGATCAGTGTAAGGAGAAGAACCTGGTAACAGCTCGTTACCACGGTATGTTGACATTCTGTGACCGGCTGTGATTGGACACAACCGTTCACGTGGTAAAGAACCAATTTCATTGTGTATTGGAGCTTTGGTGTGCACACCCTAATGCAATAGGCTGTGCACACCTATGGTTTACATACTTATAGATATTCCTAGAGCCTAAATAATATTGAGCAGAATTAAGTTCAGCCCTCCACAACAGTTCCAAGTTTCTCAAGTGGCCCCTTGGGAACATTAATTGCCCACCCTTGCTCCAGAGAGTCAAATCCCCATTAAGTCTAATTCCAGTCAATAAAGTCAACACAACTTCATTAAAGTGTATGTAAACTACACATTCTTCTTATTTGTTTATTTTTGGCCTGTAAAATATATACCATTAAAAATGTTTAATAATATCTTTTAGACCCCTTTCACACTGGGGCGTTTTTCAGGAGCTTTAGAGCTAAAAATAGCTCCTGTAAAGTGCCTAAAGAACTCCCCCCAATCCACCCCAGTGTGAAAGCCCTGAGTGCTCTCACACTGGGGCTGTGCTCTTGCAGGACAGGAAAAAAAGTCCTGCAAGCAGCATCTTTGGGGTGGGGCGGTGCGGGAGCGGTGTATTGAAATGAATGGCCAGCTCTTCTGAAGCGGCTGTCCACCGCTTTGGGAATGCTGCGCGCGGGTGCCTTTAACCCCTTTTAGGGTTGCCTTTAACCCCTTTAACCCCTTTTTAACCCCTTCTTGGGGGTTAAAAGTGCCACGCTGCCACACGAATAGCAGCACCAAAGCGCCACTATAACAGCGGTAAAGCGCGGCTTAAACTAGCAGTGTTTTACTGCTACCGCCCTGCCCGCCCCAGTGTGAAAGTGGCCTTATGGAGAAGAGAGGGTAGTGTTTTGTAGTTCTAATAAACTATGTTTCCTGGTACTGTTGTCACCCTAGTTGAGGAAGTTTGTTAAAGGCCGGATTACCTGGTTAAAATAAAGGAAAAAAGTGTGAACAAATAAAACGAATGCAGCCACATCATCCAAGGACAGGTGCACTGCAATACTATCAATTTTTGTCTTGGGTTTAGATGCGTTTAACCACTTCAGCCCCAGAAGGATTTACCCCCTTCCTGACCAGAGCACTTTTTGTGATTTGGCACTGCGTCGCTTTAACTGACAATTGCGCAGTCGTGCGATGTTGTAACCAAACAAAATTGCCATCCTTTTTTCCCACAAAATAGAGCTTTCTTTTGGTGGTATTTGATCACCTCTGTGTCACTTCTGATCACCACTACTGTATAACCATAAAAACAGCGACAATTTTGAAAAAAAAATCATTTTTTACTTCTTGCTATAATACATGTACAAAAAAATATATAAAAAAACAAATGTATCCATCAGTTTAGGCCGATATGTATTCTGCTACATATTTGTGGTAAAAAAAAAAAAAATCGCAATAGGCGTATATTGATTGGTTTGCGCAAAAGTTGCCGTGTTTACAAGCTATGAGAAATCATTTTTTTTCACTAGTAATAGCAGTCATATGTGATTTTTATTGGGTCTGCTGACATGTCAGACATTTTTGACACTTTTTGGGACCAATGACATTTATACAGCGCTCAGAGCTAAAAAAAAAAAAAAAACACTGATTACTGTATAAATGTCATTGGCAGTGAAGGGGTTAACATGTAGGGGTGGGGGGTCTGGGGGTTAACTGTGTTCCCTGTGTGTGTTCTAACTGTATGGGGGTTGGGCTGGCAGGGGCATAACAGATCTAACTGATTCCGATTACAGGGAATGCCGCCTGTCAGAACGGGGAACCGCCGTGTTTACATCTTCAGTTGAAGATAGAATGACAGTTATTTGCTTTGGACTAGACATAGGCGTGCGCAGGGGGTGTGCCTGGGCACACCCTAATCACTGGGTGAGGTGCCGATTCCCCCTACAGCTTGGGCTTCCCCCCCTGTTTCACCCCCCACAAGCATCGCTGCTGGTTTCCCTCCTCTCCTTTCCCCCTGGCTGCTGTGGGGGATGTTTCAGAATGGACACAGTGAACACACTCACTCACTGTGTTCATTCATAACTAAAGTATAGTAAACTCTGTGTACTATGCTTCAGTTTGTGAAGAACAGGAATGCGCTCAGCACAGAGCACTATCCTGTTCATTCACTGTCCAGTGCAGCTGAGGCTTCAGAGAAAGGCATGTGTGTTTGAGTTTTGGGGTGCACACCCTAATGCAACAGGCTGCGCATACCTATGTGACTAGACCAATTTATGGGTCCTTCCCCATACTGGAAGATGAATCCACTTGTAGATTTGTGGTCTTTGCAGACCCACTCAGCATCCACATATCTGACCAGTTTTGGATCTGATGTTGCTTGTAATCGTAATTTTATGTGAACAGTTCCTTTGATGTACTGCATCACTCTTTTTACTGCGTTCCAGTGACGCTGACAGGGAGCCGTGACTTTCCTGCATAGTATGCCCACTGCTGCGGCTATGTCTGGTCTTGTCACAGTGGTGAAATATAGCAGCTTACCGATTGCCTTGCGATACATGTCATTATTAGGTAGCAAGTTTTCTGCTTCATTGCTCTTTAGATAGCTTTGTTCCATAGGAGGTTTCACTTCCTTTGCATCTTGCATATGGAATTGTTCCAAGATTTCAGAGATTTTCTGAGATTGGTTGAGAAGATAATTTCCATCTTCTTCTCTCTCTATTTAGATTCCCAGATAGTAGCTAACGTTTCCTAGCTCTTTAACTTCAACATTTACTTTCAGCTTGTGAACTATCTGATTGTAATCCCCTTCTTGTTCAAACCAAGTTATAATGTCATCAACATAGATAAGGATGTATATCCATCTGTCTTATTGATTCCTGGAGTAGAGACAGGGGTCTGCTTAACTTCTTGAGAATCCCTCTCTGGTAAGCTATTTGTTCACTTTCTCATTCCACATCCTTGCAGATTTTTTAAGACCATAGATGCTCTTCTGAAGTTTACACACAAGGCTATCTCCTTGCTCACCACTGGTGGTTGCTCCGTGTAGAGATCTTCCATAATGTCTGTGAGAGGGTTAGCTCTGCAGCGGGTGTGTGTGACCCCCTGGATGAGTTCACTGCACAAGAAAACTAGGCACAGCAAACAGCAGTGAAGCTGAAAAAACACAAGTGCGATTGATTGACACTATTTACAGTGTATAAAATCAGCAAAACAAAAGAAACATGAAAATAAATCCTTGCCAACTTGGCCACTTACTATACACACAGGTTCCCTGGCTATCAGCTAGGTGCAGCCTTGTGCTGCCCCCAGCACCTGTCTCCCTGTTAAAGAGGCTTGCCTCACTGCACAGACCGGTGTCATGCTCCCCAGACTAAACAGGCACAGAACTGGTTCCAGGATGGAGCAACTACCTAAGCATGCTGGGAGTTTTTGTAGGGGCCTTAATGAGCCAACTTAAAGTGGATGCAAACCCACCACTCACCCAGTATAAACTAATGGAACAGTATTAATGCATATATACATTCAAGCCTCCTGCATGTATCCCTACCTTGCAAATGTCAGCCCTTTCAGCAGTAGCAGCATTGCAAAACACTGAAATCAGTGGGTGTCTCTCTTTGCTGAAGCTCGGTGGGTGGAGTTGTGATGTCAAAAGACTTCCCAACCAGCTCCGTACTGAGAGCTGGGGGAAATGATAAGAAAATTATCTGTCACTCCCACAGGACAGAATAAAACGACTCCTATTTCTCCCTCAGTCAGTTTTTTTCCAACTGAAAAAAGATAAGGGTATTACTCAGAGTTGGATTCACTCTTCGTGGCAAAACTGGGCACAGATGACATGATATCCTCTCCTGTACAAGGTAGAAGTGTCAATAATTTTTTTTTTTCGGATTTACATCCACTTTAACTCATTATCTCTACCCCTGCAAGACTCTCAGCACTTCCCCCTAGTGGTACAAATCTGCATAGAGCCAGAATTTGGGAGACACATATCTGCCATCCTGGATGCAACCAAGCGATTTTACCTGCCTGCTGTCACACTCCATATAGGAAAGCAGTTTTACTATTTAGGTGTTGCACTTGCATGCCCTTCCCGGCTGCAACTCTAAGGCCCCTTTCACACTGAGGCGCTTTCCTAGCGTTTTTGTGCTAAAAATAGCGCTTACAAAACACTTCTAAAACGCTGCCCATTAATTGCAATATACCTATTCACACTGGGGCGTCGTGTTGGTGCCGCGTTTAAAAAAGTCCTGCAAGCATGATTTTTTGTGTTTATTCTGAGCACTAAAAATAGCGCATTAAAAACGCCCATATACATTGAAATTAATGTAAAGCGTTTTAAAAGCGCGTTAAAAGCGATAGCAAAACGCCCAGAGGTTGTGGAAAGGTCAAAATACCAGGAAGGTATACAGGATGTAATGTAGGGGGATGTGCTATTTATTTCAATGCTAGCGCTTGAAAAACGCCTGGGCGTTAGCGCTAATTATAGCGCTAACGCGGGAAAAATGCGGCAAAAACCTGGTAAGAACGCTTGATGTTTTGCACGCGTTTTTCAAACGCCTCAGTGTGAAAGTAGCCTTAGAAACGCTCTGATGGTAGAGTGTTTTACAGCAGGAGCGAATGTTTCATGGTAATCTTCACCAAATTTCTGGGAGTAACCCTTGGCAACTGGTCTGGCTTAGTATTTGTGGATATTGCCTTCTGCGTCTGACTTTACTTAGAAAGCAATATATTACAGCGCATACATGATATTTACTACTTCAAGGCTATTTAAAATTATCTATATCTATACATATAAAGCAAATATGCAAAAATATGGGGATTTGGTCACACTATTTGGTACCCCAATTTTCAGTGGGTCCTACACTAACCATAGAATGAAAGATCCTGTCTCTAAACCATGGAAGCAAATACTCCTCTTTATGGGAGAACCAAAGGACTCGTCCCATGGCTCAGGTGGACACTGATTGGAGGCAATGAGGGAGGATGGGGTTCCCCAGCTCAAAGTGTATGATCAGGACCCCTAGAACATACAAGCAGAGTCCTTTGGTTCTCCCATAAAGAGGAGTGTTTGCTTCCAAGCTTAAGGCCCCTTTCACACTGGGGCTGGCGGGCGGTAGCGGTAAATCCCCGCTAGTCTCAGCGGGGATTTAGCGCTGTTATAGAGGCGCTACGGCGCCGCTATGCAGGCGGGTGCGGGGCACTTTTAACCCCCCCACAACGGGTTAAACAGGGGTTAAAAGTGCCGGCCCTCGGCGCTCCCGGAGCGGTGTACAGCCGCTACGGGAGCGCTGCCCATTGAATTTAATGGCAGGAGCGGTGGAGGAGCGGTGAATACACCGCTCCCCACATTCCTGAAAAATCATGCTTGCATGATTTTCTTCAGCGCTGCGCTAGTGCAACGCCTCAGTCTGAAAGCATCCATAGAGATGCATGAAAATAATATTTAGAGCGTTATTACAGCGGTAATTTTAGCGCTTTACCGCTGTAATAACGCTCCAGTGTGAAAGGGGCCTTAGAGACAGGATCTTTCATTTTATGGTTAGTGTAAGGCCCACTGAAAATTTGGGTACTTTGATGCAGTTAGTGGACTTAGCACTTTATGGCCATATAATCTGACCAAATCCCCATATTTTTACATATTTGCTTTATATGAATAAATGCTTTTAAATAGCCTTGCAGGAGTAAATGTCATATATGAGCTGTAATATATTGCTTTGTTTGTGAGGTCTTACAGCAGCACCATACGTTGTTAGGGTGTTCCCCTCAAATATTTGCTTGTCTGACTTTACTTTGAAAGTCCATTTACTTTCTATAGTTTTGTGGTTAGGAGGAAGCTCTGTGAGTGCCCAGGTTTTATTTTCTTGAAGTGACTTTAATTCTTCTTCTGCTGCCTTTCTACATGTATTGGCTTTGTGATTTGGCAGTTTTTCTATGTCTTCCCAGGATGTTGGTTCAAGTATGCTGTATGTATGACAGCTTGCGGGGGGGGTGGTATCCCCTTTGTAGTCCGAGTGGAACTTTTGATTTCAGACAAATGGTGGGGAACTTGATTTAGGTAATGTGAGTTCCAACTATGGATGGGCTCGGGCGTGTTCGCAACTCCACGTGCCCGAGCCAGGAAGTTCACACTGTGCAGCCCTAATCAGACATTTCCCGATCGCTGTAGCAGTGCACCAGGAAATGCCTCACAGCCAGTGATTAGCGCTGCGCAGTGTGAACTTCCTGGTGGGCTCGGTCAGGTGCAGTTGTGAACACACCCGAGCTCATCCTTAGTTCCAACTCTTGTTCTGACTCCTACACAGGTTCGCTTTAGTCAACCTTTTCTCTGGTTTGCTTGGCATACTCACTTCACAGCTTTCAGGGATCAGTGTTTCTGGTGATGGGTTCCCATCAAAATAAACACTACTTATTGTCACTTTGTCAATCTTTGGGTGTAGGATTCTCTAACCCTTATTTTGCTCGCTGTAGCCTACTAAAATGCCCCCTATGGCTCTCTTCTCCAGCTTGGATCACTTCTCACTTGGAATATAGGCATATTCTTTACATCCAAACACTCTGATGTGCCCTATGCTAGGCTTTTATCCATGCCACATTTCAAATGGAGTACTTTTAATGGCTTTTGAGGGTAGTCTGTTCTGTAGGTAGGTTGCAGTCATGACTGCTTCTCCCTAGTACTTGAGAGGTAGGTTGACATCCGACAACATGCACCTGGCCATTTCTATAAGAGTCTGATTTTTCCTTTCTGCTACACTGTTTTCTTCAGGAGTGTATGGTGTGGTTGTCTGGTGTACTATTCCTTGTCTCTTCAGATATGAGGCCACTTCTTTGCTTATGTACTCTCCTCCATTGTCGCTGCGTATTATTCCTGGTTTGCTTTGGAATTTGTTGCTAGACATGGCAACAAACTCTTGAAGTTTCTCTGATGTTTCATTCTTGTGTTTCATCAGATAGGTGGATGTGTACCTGGAATAATCATCAATGAAAGTCAGTAGATATCTCTTCTCGCCTGACGTGGGAGTTTTCATTGGACCGCATACATCATTGTATATGAGCTGCATGGGGTGGGTAGTTTTTCTTTGAGAAGCCTGTGGAAGGGGAGCACGTGTGGCTTTTGCTTCAATACAGCACTTTCATTTCATGAGCACTTTGCAAGGCATTATTGTCAAATCTTGTGATAAGCCTCTCTTTATAATGTCCTGTATAGCTTCTGGACTTCTGTGCCCCAGCCGTCTGTGCCATAAGTGAATACATTTGCTGTGTTGGGTCATTAGAGACTATGTTGGCTTGCTGGTCTGTGGTGATGAGCTTGTAAAGTTGAACATCCAGTTTTCCTTTTGCGAGGAATTGCTTATTATTGTGAATTGTGCATTCATCATCCTGAAACGTAACTGTTAGACCGTTGTTTGCAAGATTTTTCACTGATAGAAGATTGCCTTCTAGTTCTGGAACATACAGCACTTTCTTTACAAGAACACTCTGTTTGCCTTGTAGTGTAATGCAGTTTGGGAAGCCTTGTCCTTTACTTTCGGCAGTGATGCTTTTTCCGTTTGCTGGGAAAACGTTTTCTTTTGCACTGTAATCAATTTTTTTGAAGGTCTCATCCCTAGTCATGTGGCTTGTCGCTCCTGAGTCTATGCACCAGTCGCATGGCTTGCCTCTCTGTGTCACTTTAAAGGTGCCACTCCATGAAGTGTCTGCAGTTTCCTTTGTGGTTGCTTTGACTCTTTCTTTTGTGGAGCTTTCACTGCTCGGCTTTGCAGATAGAACAGTCCTTTTTTAAGTGACCAATCTTTCTACAGCGAAAATAGGCTCTGTTTTCTTTGTTGTGCTTTGTGCCTAAGAGCAGTATATGTCTCTGCAGTATATGTCTCTGCAGTATATGTCTCTGCAGTATATGTCTCTGGAAGGTTGCAGAGGAGCAGGTCAACAATATGGTTATCTTTGATGTCCTCTCTGATGGCACGCAGCTGTTCTATGATTTCTAGCAAAGCATTAATCTGGTGACACATTTGCTGGCCTTCTTCTAGTCTCATCTTATATAACTTTCTTAGAAAAAGCAGCTTACTGTTTAGACTTGTATGCCCATGTAGTTTCTGTAATGAAGTCTACCTACCGTTTTCTCTGTTCTTATGTGGATAAGCTGTTCATCTTCCACTAATACGCTTATAATTGCCTTTGCCAGTCTATCCTTCCTGTCCCAGTCCTCTGTCTCTCCATTTGGGTCTGTCTGCATTTAGCACTTGCCACAAGTCATCCTTGTTCAGAATCATTTCTAGTTTAAATTTCCACAACTGGTAATTGGCATTGTTCAGCTTTGCTATTGAAAACTTCACATTTGAACCACTTGCCATCTTTGCATACAGTACTCATAGACTCACTGTACTCACTGAGTTGCAGAATTCTCTTTCTAGTACCTCTGGGTGCCTGGTATCTGCGCTTGGACCCATAACCTGTTGTCAGAGTATTGAATTATGTGCTTGGAAGCGTGTTGTATGCAGAGAATACTTTACTTTCATGGAGGAATATATTACATGCTTTTATATCATAGACAGGAAGAGAACAACAAACAAGTGAATACTTAGATACAGAGGGTACTTCCTCTCATATCATAGAAAACCTGAACTATACACTATAATACTTCAGTGCCACCTGCTGGTATAGATAGGTATAATGCACATATATATATATATATATATATATATATATATATATATATATTTCATAGCACACAGTACATTACATGTTGTTGCTTTTTCCAACATCATATTGAATTATTTTAGAGGAGTTTTCTCCTAAAGCTCTCCCAGCCATCTCATGGGTCCCAGGTCCATCAAGAGTCACCTCTGGTGCTTCCTTAGAACTCCATCCCTTTCAGCATTTTTTCTGGATAGTCAGGCTTTTCTCAGCAGAATCTTGAACACCCGGATAGGCCTCGGATAAGCCTAGCAGCCAAGCGTGCACCTGGATATGCCTCAGGCTTCAGGCCTAGCAGCCAGGAGCTATTTGACACACATCTACCCAGGCCACAGCCCAGGGTGGGAAGACTAACATCACCTGACTTCTTCCAAATAAATATATTTTCCCAGCATGCAAAGCTGTCAGTCTGATTGGCTGAGAAAGGTGTATTTATTCATATCCGACGCTCTCAGATGAAGGAATCACGAAACGCGTCAGAGCGTGACCAAGACGGCATCTCTAAGCAACTAGGACAGTCAGAAGGGATCCCACCCGGGAACACCGCGGATCAGCTGTGTAGCGGAGAAGTGGTGAGAGGGATCTCTCTCTGACAGTCACTGAAACTGCAGAATTTTGTTTGATGATTTTGTTTTAAATGTGAGTGCATACCCTGCAGGGGGTTTTTTGTTATCTATAAATGAATAAAGGTGTTTTAAAGATAACGCACTATTGGAGCTTTTATTCATTTGAAGGAGAGATACAGATCAAATCACCAGAGACCATTTGGAATTAACGGAGACCAGGTGTGGACGGGAGATTGACATCCTCTGATCCGGCACTGATTGCACAAGCAAAAGGCTGTCTTTTATCTTGGCTTTGGTGAGTCTCCTCAGATAGGGGGAAAGCCCCCTCTTATCTTCACAGTGGGGCGTGTTGTCGGATTTTTAACACTGAAGATATAGTTTGAATTACCCCCCATTTCTTTGGATTTTCATATAGACTGTTTTGAGTTATTCTGATTACAAGCTATCGGACACTTTTTTCAGATTTTACACCCAGGACACAATGTGTATTTATTCTTGAATAAGTGTCACATAAGGATCAGTTCCAGTCCTTTGGATTTTATTTAGTCTATTGAATTTTAACAACATGGTTTGATTTTATTTATATATGATCATCAATTGTATCATTTTTGCAAACACTTCCCTCTGCATCAGAGGTTACATTTAACCATTTCAGCGCTGCTGAATTCACTGATATCTTCTCCCATTGTTTTAACTGCTCCCTGAGGGAGAGTAGTTGGCGTAGGAGTTTGGTTTGGATATTTGAGTGTATTTATTCATAACCTGAACTAACTGTAGCTCATCACACTAATGTCAAAGGCAACAGCACACCTACTGATAAAAGGGAGAAACCACAGCTAAACAGAAGCCATTTGACCATTAAACACTACACATTAACCAGGCTGGCTACCACCCAGCATAACTAAATTCACCTGTGGGCCTATTCTAGGACAAGGGTGCTACATTATTACCCCGCTTAACTTGCCACATGGCCGTAGTTCCTTGTGAACAAGACAATGTTTTCTTATTTTAATAGGTGAGGTGAAGGGTATTGTTAAAATTATTTTATAATGATATACATATGATTTTCAATATCATTTTGTGAGATTTAATTCTTTTTTATATTTTTACAAGAGAAGAAATGTGTGTCATATTTAACCGCTTGCCGACCGGCGTCTGACGGCGACAAAGTGGCCCGATATCGCAAACCGCCGTCATATGACGGCGGCTGCGATATCACCCACTGTGAGCGCGCCGCCGGAGGCTCGCTCGCATGCTCACTGTGTTGGGGGGGGCCAGGGAGCGGGTGCTGCGGACTCGATTGCCGCCGGCTACGCGTAATGCCCCCCCCCCGGCAGTGAAAGAACGGAGGTCTGTGTATGTAAACCTCTATATGGAAGCCGTGATCACCTCCTTACCCCAGTCAGGGCAGCCCACATACAGTAAGAACACGCCCAGGAAACACAGTTAACCCTTAGAGTGCCCCCTCCAGGTTAACCCCTTCACTGCCAATGGCATTTACACAATAATCAGTGCATTTTTATAGCACTGGTCGCTGTATAAATGCCAATGGTCCCAAAAAAGTGTCAAAATGGTCCGACATGTCCGCTGCAATATCGCAGTACCGCTAAAAATCGCAGATCGCCACCATTACTAGTAAAAAAATAAAAACCCCAGAAATGAATTCGCTGATTGCGATTTTTTTTTTACCAAAAATATGGGGAAGAATATAAATCGGCCAAAATGGAAAAAAATGTTTTTTTATATTTTTTTTTTTTTGGATTTGTATTTTAGCAAAAAGTAATAAATTTGTTTTTTTTTTGCAAAATTATCGCTCTTCTTTTGTTTATAGCGGCGATCAGAAATGACGCAGAGGTGATCAAATACCACCAAAAGAAATCTCTATTTGTGGGAAAAAAGGACACAAATTTTGTTTTGGTACAACGTCGCCCGACCGCGCAATTGTCAGTTAAAGCGATGCAGTGCCGAATCGAAAAAAGGGCTCTGGTCCTAACGTGGGAAATCCTTCCGGGGCTGCAGTGGTTAAGCAACACTTTGGCTAGTCTGGGTGTCTATACCTAAGTCTGCTCTGCTGTTTTTTGCAAGGTATGGCTTAACCGACTGCAAGGCCACCTGATGAATCACTGGCCTGTCTGGCATAGCCACACCAAGACATTCAGAGATGGTGGCACAGGAGAGGAGGGGCGGGGCAACAATTTCAGGAGATAGAAGTTCCTCTTTAGGCTGGGTTCACACCACAGTACGGAGCGGCTCACAGCAGGCATCCGGTGCATCCCCATTCACTGTTTCAGGTCCGATTTCAGTCTGAATTTTTGGCTGACCAAAAGAAGTCTAAATAGGCTCCTGAAATGACTGCAGGATGACTTGCAACAAGGCCCCAATCCCTGTTTATTTATGTTGCTTTTCCTAGCCAGGCTCCTCACTGACATGATAATCAGAACACCTTTCAGGAGCTGGAAATGTAGTACATACTGTATGTATTTATTTTATGTACAGGGTGGGCCATTTATATGGATACACCTTAATAAAATGGGAATGGTTGGTGATATTAACTTCCTGTTTGTGGCACATTAGTATATGTGAGGGGGAAAACTTTCAAGATGGGTGGTGACCATGGCGGCCATTTTGAAGTCGGCCATTTTGAATCCAACTTTTGTTTTTTCAATAGGAAGAGGGTCATGTGACACATCAAACTTATTGGGAATTTCACAAGAAAAACAATGGTGTGCTTGGTTTTAACGTAACTTTATTCTTTCATGAGTTATTTACAA
The DNA here is from genome assembly GCA_018402905.1 of Glandirana rugosa. Taxonomy (NCBI): domain Eukaryota; kingdom Metazoa; phylum Chordata; class Amphibia; order Anura; family Ranidae; genus Glandirana; species Glandirana rugosa. The sequence goes on along the minus strand of BLSH010438704.1, from coordinate 49,909 downwards.
GTTTCTGACCGCTTATAAAATGTGTTCAATGTGCTGCCCATTGAGATGGATTGTCAATGCAACCCTCTTCTCCCACTCTTCACACACTGATAGCAACACCGCAGGAGAAATGCTATCACAGGCTTCCAGTATCTGTATTTTTAGGTGCTGCACATCTCTTACTGAGGTGAGGTTGCTGTGAGGTAATGACACAGGGGCTCAGCAGTGCCCTCCTCAGGTCAGAGGCAGCAGCACTCACAGCAGATCCTGATTACACACCTGTCTATCTGCACCTGAGAAGGGGGCGGGGCTTGCTGCTCCCTCCACAGTTTTCAGTCATGAAGCAAACTCTCCTGAAGATAAACACACTGCATGCACCTTGTAAGTTCAAAAAGAGACTAAAGTGATAAAAATGTATTCATTTGTGAATGAGGCAATAAGGGTCTGCTTACATCCTTGCATTGTGTTAAGTAAAACCATTGAATTCAGAGGACTGCCAAAAAAACAAAACTTCCAAAAACATCAAATGTGCCACAAAATAAGAAAAGCATTGCACTGCAGTACAATTTGATGTGTTGTGGAGCGCTGTAATGCATGTGAGCCAATTTAGGTCGACTTTACACTGCCCTGCTGTGCTAAATGGCATCTCACGGTTTTCATGCGGGTTAACTGCACATTCCCATAGACTTGTATGTGATCCTGGGGTTTTGGTTTCAGAGTGTATCAAAACTCCTGCATGCTGCATCTATGGTGCACTTTGTGTAACCGCACCAATGTTACGGGACATCATAGAAGTCTATGGGAATCGTAGCTAATGCACATGAAAACCACGGGTTAGCTGTACTTTGCCCAAAGTGTCGTGGGACCTCACCGGGGTAATGTGAAACTGCTCTTACTGTGTATAACTGCATTATGTCTTACATTCAAAGACATTAGACCTCTGGGAAGTTTAGCTTGTTGGCAGCACTTATTAGTATTGAGGGAACTTTCAATAGTGGCAGCTTAATGGAATTCATAATGCATTTTCCTATAGAGGGTGTAGAGTGCAATACCGATGTGCGTTGTGAGGGGAGCAGTACTGATGCCTTATAAATGACATCGCCTGGTTTACTTTTTTTTTTTTCTTCAGCCTCCATGCACAATACCATTTTTATGCGCTCAAAAAACAATGGATAAAAAATGCTGTCAAGTGATGTTTTATTAGCGTTTTTACAGTACATGAAGAAAAAAGCTAAAAAAAAGCGGTTAGCGTTTAGCAGTTTTTTTTTTCTGCTAGGAAAATGCTCCCAAAAAACAACTTTTTTTTCTGCTCCTAAACGCTGAAGCTTGAAAAATTATTTTAACCACTTCAGCCCCGGAGGGATTTCACACTTTAGGACCAGAGCACTTTTTGCGATTCGGCACTGCGTCGCTTTAACTGAGAATTGCGCGGTCGTGCGACCTTGTACCCAAACAAAATTTGCGTCCTTTTTTTCCCACAAATAGAGCTTTCTTTTGGTGGCATTTGATCACCTCTGCGTCATTTCTGATCGCCGCTATAAACAAAAGAAGAGCAATAATTTTGCAAAAAAAAAAAAACAAATTTCTTACTTTTTGCTAAAATACAAATCCAAAAAAAAAAATATAAAAAAACATTTATTTCCATTTTTCCATTTTGGCCATTTTTGCATCATTTCTGATCGCCGCTATAAACAAAAGAAGAGCGACAATTTTACAAAAAGACCCAAATTTACTACTTTTTAATAAAACACAAATCCAAAAAAAAAATATAAAAAAACATTTTTTTTCATCGGTTTTGGCCGATTTATATTCCTCCTCATATTTTTGGTAAAAAAAAATCGCAATCGGCGTTTATTGATTTGGTTTGCGCAAAAGTTGCCGCGTTTACGGATGATAATTCATTTCTGGGGTTTTTATTTTTTTTAATTTTTTACTAGTAATGGCGGCGATCTGCGATTTTTAGCGGTACTGCGATATTTCAGCGGACATGTCGGACCATTTTGCCACTTTTTTGGGACCATTGGCATTTATACAGCGATCACTGCTATAAAAATGCACTGATTACTGTGTAAATGCCATTGGCAGTGAAGGGGTTAACCTGCAGGGGGCGCTCTAAGGGTTAACTGTGTTCCCTGGGCGTGTTCTAACTGTGTGTGGGCTGCCCTAGCAGGGGAAGGGAAGTGATCACAGCTTCCATGTAGAGGAAGGCTGTGATCACAGCCCTTCCCCCTCTCACAGAACGGAGGTCCGTGTTTACTTACACGGACCGCCGTTCTTTCAGTGCGGGGGGGCCATCGCGGGTAGCCGGCGGCGATCGAGTCCATCGCACCCACTCCCTGGCTCCCCCCGAACACAGTGAGCACGCGGGCGCGCCTTCGGCGGCGTGCGCGTGCTCACAATGCTAGTTATCGCGGCTGCCGTCCTGTGACGGCGGTTCCCGATAACGAACCACCTTGTCACCGTCACGCTGCAGCGGGCGGTCGGCAAGTGGTTAACATAAAGTCATGTGCATGGGCACATAGGATAACACTATTTGTTTCTAAGAGCAGAAAAAATATTCTCATAATAGCTTCTAGGAGCTTTAAAAATAATGCTAGTGTGCATGGAGCCTCAAAGTGACTTTCATTCCTCTCTGTCTCCTGCCATGGGTTGGGAGGCGGTGCAACGCACTGCGATGAAAAAAAGAGTGCATGTCCTACTTTTTCCAGTGCACACCACTGCAGTTAATTCTTGGCACTGCGTTGGACATCATTGCGGCGGCTCAGTGCAGTTCAATGCATATGGTATGAAGGAGCCCTAAAGATTTTTTTTTAGATCCACCAACAACTGGGTAGTCCAATAGCCTACCTTACTGGATACACATTGATTGGATAGATTAAGGCCCCATACACACGGGTGTATTAAATAAATAAGCTATAACATCGGGCCCGACGTCAGGGAAAAATCCGCATCAAAAACGCGATTTCGTCAGCATTTTGCATCGGCGTTAATGAGCGTCGGTGCTACATCTTGTTTTGTTAAAAAAGACATTCCTCTGCTATTTTTTAACCTGAAAATGGTGGCACTAAAAACGCCGGTTAATGTCGCTACAACGTTAATGCACGTTAAATAGCGTTTTGCTGGTTCAGCAGCAAAAACTCTCTAATGCTGCAGCTTCGGAACGAGCTGGCCGTGGGTTCTGCTTTCAGCTAACTAACGCTGACGCTATCTACAACTCAAAAACGTCAGCATTTTTATGGGGCCATTGAATAACTTAGAGAGCTGCAAAAAAACCCTCAAAAACGCGGTGGTAAAAAAAGTCTGTGTGTATGAGGCCTAAGTAGGCCCTCCTATCACGTAGTTTTGGTTGTACAAAGATTGTGTGGTCAGATTGTAATATGTGTGGTGATTCTTAACCACTGGCTGACTAGCCATTTGACAGCGGCAGGTCAGCTCTCTTGCGCAAATTACGTCATATGATGGCAGGTGCGGGAGCGTGTATTGTGAGCAGGCGTGCTCACTGGCTAACGGGGGAGCCAATCAGCGGGTGGGGCGGACACGATGTCCGCCAGCCATCCACGATCGCTCCCCCGCACTGACAGAACAGGGATCTGAATGTAAACAAGCAGATCTCCGTTCTGTCAGGGTTAACCCCCTCCCTGCCAGTGACATTTATGCAGTAATCAGTGGCTCTTTATAGCACTGATCGCTGTATAAATTATAGCAAAAAGTAAAAAATATTTTTCAAAATTCAAAATTTATTTTTTTTTTTTTTTTAATATTTTTTATTGGTTTTCAGATAGTACAAACAGGTATGTATGCGGTACAACCGCTAAACCGGACAGTGTTGATTTACAATATGCATGTATAAAACATATGTTGAAGAAATGATTACAATAACATATAATCAACAGTCTACTGGCAGATGAATACTGGTCCTTGATAATATGTTCTGGCTATAAACAATGAGACCAAAGGAGTGGAGGCACATCAAACGTATTAGCATGTGTAACATCAGCAGGTGTTCGTCTATAATTGTGTTAGAACCGATTAGAGTGATTCAGCCGGGGGAATAAAAGGGGGGGTTACCTAATAGAATTATGACACTTGTCGTGTGATGCTGTGTGATTTATTGGTATACCAGGAGACCCAAGGTCTCCACATGCGTTCGAATGCTTTAGAGGACTTTTTGTTAGGGGTCAATAAGCGTTCATATTGAACCCTTATCTATTCCAAGGACGTCTTATGGCACCGAATCAGCGGTTGTAAGATGAACGACGATTTTATCAAGAGTGGTCTGTGACCTTTTTTCTGGATCGGGGGTTGTGGAGGCTTCGATAGTGGTGTTATGTCGTTGTGATGGAGATACTTGCGAATAACTGGGGATTGTTTTTCAGGAGATTTCGTAAGCTTGCGTACACCTCTGGAACCCAGAGGACCATATGGTTATTTAGTGTGTCGTAGTGTGCTGTTCACAGTATTAAGATAATCCATTGGGGGGGAAAATAAGGGGGCCGACTTAGTGAGATTAGCCAAGATTGTGTTAATATCTGCTTGTGGACGACTACAATGTGTACGATTATGCAAACTACACGGAGGTGAGGAAACCAGAGTAACAAATATCGGTCTTGTATAATAGTTCCTGGTCATAAGTAGACGGTCATCTGACAACTAATATACAATAACATTAGTAAAGAAGTTGTATACAAAATATGTACGTATAA
>BLSH010438704.1:29391-40803 GCA_018402905.1 Glandirana rugosa | reverse complement strand
CAAAAATAAAAAACGCGATATTTGTTTTATTTAAAACTTAAAACCCCCCCCGCACCGAACTGCGCACCTCTCCTTCGTCGAGACTTGTCCTCGAGGACGGGCTCTGTTTCTTTTAGGTGCTTGTAGGAAGTAGATGTTCTTCACCACTCAGAGGGTTTCTGGTCGTGTTTGGGAATTGTGGGATGCCGTGTGAAACCCCTTCCAACCTTCCCTTTTTTGCCCGCTAATGACTTTGCCGTGAGGGCCGGGTATATGGAGGGCATGGGCGAGGTGAGGCGTATGTTCTAGTATGTGGATGGGTCTCTCTGGGAGTGGGTCTGACCTGTGGTCGTTCCCCCTGTTTTTTTTTTGCTGGCTTTAGCCTCTTTGATGTGGGCGCTAGCCGGCTTCGGGTTTTAGCTGAGGGGCCGAAGTAAACGCCGGATGGGCGCGTATCGCCGCCGGCCGATCGCGGGTGTAGTTTCTCCGATTTCGGTCGTTTTTTTTTTGTCCCCCTTGCTGGTGTCCAGTCTGGGTGAGGGTCTCTCTGGGTAGGTGTATGATCTTGTATGCGGAGTGGAGCGGGTACGGGAGGTATATGGGCCGGGAGTGCCGTTTCAGTAATCGCCCGTTTTTTCCCTTCCAACCTTCCCCAAAGTGTGCCGTAGGGTGTTAAGGGTTTGTGCTGGTCTTTGGGAGACTCACCACTTCTTGTAGATGAAGGATGTTCGTGGATTTTCTTTGTCTCGGGCAGGAGCTCCTGTTCAGAGCTGCTTCCTCTCCACGCGTCAAGCCACGCCCCCCCCAAAATTCAAAATTTATTTTGTTTATAGCGCAAAAAATAAAAACTACAGAGGGGATCAAATACCACCAAAAGAAAGCTCTATTTGTGTGGGAAAAAAGGACATACATTTTGCTTGGGTACAACGTCACGTGGCTGCGCAATTGTCAGTTAAAGCGACGCAGTGCCTTATCGCAAAAAAGTGCTCTAGTCAGGAAGGGGGTAAATCCTTCCCGGGCTGAAATGGTTAAGCTGGCCATACACTATAAAATCAGATTTTACAATCTCCTTAAGGGTGGACCTACACATTTCAATCTAATTGTACAAACTTATTTAAATTTACAAAAATGACGTAATAAAAGTTACAAAACAAACTTAAACTATACACTCCATTTCTAGCCAGTCGCACAGGCCCTTACAGCACATTACATAGTTGTTGGTAGATCTAAATGAGATTGTACAATCTGATTGTGAATTGTGTGGCTATTATAAGATTATATTTTACTGCAGTCATATAATAATAAGTGAATATGTGAATTCTAGTTGGATGCTTTTGCTACACTCAGCACACCAGTGTCACACTATTACATACCATACAAACAAATTTGCTTTTAACTTAACCACTTGACCACTAAAGATGGGCTCAGGCGTGTTCGCAGCTCCACGTGCCAAGCCCGCCAGGAAGTATACACTGCACTGCGCTAATCACAGACAGTGAGACATTTCCCAATGCGTGGCTGCAGCGATCGGGAAATGTCTCACTGCCTGTGATTAGCCCAGTGCAGTGTATACTTCCTGGCGGGCTTGGGCACGTGGAGCAGCGAAAACGCCTGAGCCCATCTTTATTGACCACCAGACACTTAAACCCCCTTAATAACCAGACCAATTTTCAGCTTTCAGTGCTCACACATTTTGAATGACAATTGCACGGTCATGCTACACTGTACCCAAATTAAATTTTTGTCCTTTTTTCCACACAAACAGCTTTCTTTTGGGGGTAGTTAATCACCACTGGGTTTTTTATTTTGTGTGCTATAAATAAAAAAAGACAGAAAATTTTGTGTTTTTATTATAAAATTTTGCAAATTAGGTAAAAATAACCCAAATTAGTATATATTATTTGGTCTTTGTGAAAATTATAGAGTCTAAGAGCCTGTTTACACAGAGGCAATTTGCACTCTAACTTGTGTCGCCCCAAGTCGCTTGACATCTGAATTGAACATCCCATTGAAGTGATTGGGAGCCATCTTAATGTACACTACTGAAGTCGCTCCAACTTTAGAAAAGGTTCCTGTACTACTTCAAGGCGACTTCTATCCAACTTGTGCCCATAGAATTCAATGGAAGTTGCCTTCAAGTCGGATCCCTCTTCTATACTGAAGGGACTTACAGGAAAAAGAAAATAATTTTACTTGGGCAACCCCCCCCCCCCCCCTTCTCTGGCCACAGGCAAAGTTTGGCATGGAGTCGCGTTGTACGTCACGCTGAAGTCGCCGTTAAAATTCGCGCCTAAGTCGGATCGCCCCATGTGAACACAGGCTAAAAGCTATGGTGGCTCATGTACTGAAGGCCTATATCATTTCTTGAGACCCTAACAAGCATTGAAAGTACAAATACCCCCCAAATTACCCCTTTTTGGAAAGTAGACATACCAAGGTATTTTGTAGGAGGCATGGGGAGTTTTTTGCAGTTGTAATTTTTTTCCCACAATTCTTTGCAAAATGAAGATTTTTTTTTCTTTTTTTTCCCTGAAAATTGTCATATTAGTAAGTTATTTCTCACACGCAGCATATGCATACCACAATTTACACCCCAAAATATATTTACTACTCCTCCTGAGTATGGCGATACCACATGTGAGACTTTTAACCACTTCAGCCCCGGAAGGATTTCCCACTTTAGGACCAGAGCCCTTTTTGCAATTCGGCACTGCGTCGCTTTAACTGACAATTGCTCGGTCGTGCGACGTTGTACCCAAACAAAATTTCCGTCCTTTTTTTCCCACAAATGGAGCTTTCTTTTGGTGGTATTTGATCCCCTCTGCGTCATTTCTGATCGCCGCTATAAACAAAAGAAGAGCGACAATTTTGCAAAAAAAAAACAAATTTCTTACTTTTTGCTAAAATACAAATCCAAAAAAAAAATATAAAAAACATTTTTTTCTATCGGTTTCGTTCGATTTATATTCTTCCTCATATTTTTGGTAAAAAAAATCGCAATCGGCATTTATTGATTGGTTTGCGCAAAAGTTGCCACGTTTACGGATGATGAGAATTAATTTCTGGGGTTTTTATTTTTTTTTTTATGTTTTACTAGTAATGGCGGCGATCTGCGATTTTTAGCGGTTAGGGTTAACTGTGTTCCCTGGGCGTGTTCTAACTGTGTGGGGACTGCCCTGGCTGGGGAAAGGGGATGATCACAGCTTTCACTTACAGGAAGGCTGTGATCATCGCCCTTCCCCCTTCAACAGAACGGAGGTCCATGTTTACATACACGGACCTCCGTTCTTTCAGTGCGGGGGAGCCATCGCGGGTAGTGGGCGGCGATCGAGTCCGCCCTACCCGCTCCCTGGCTCCCCCCGAACACAGTGAGCGCGCCCACAATGCTAGTTATCGCGGCCGCCGTCCTGTGACAGCGGTTCACGATAACGAACCACCTTGTCGCCGTCACGCTGCGGCGGGCGGTCGGCAAGTGGTTAAACAGCGTGACCACATACAGAGGCCCAACATGCAGGGAGCCCCATCAGGCGTTCTAGGGACATAAATTACACATATAATTTCTTGACTACCTCTTGCACTTTTGAAGGTCCTGGAGCACCAGGACAATGGAAATGCCCAAAAAATGAGCCATGGATGGGGATGGCTGAGCATGGATGGAGATGGCTGAGCATGGATGGAGATGGCTGAGCATGGATGGAGATGGCTGAGCATGGATGGGGATGGCTGAGCATGGATGGGGATGGCTGAGCATGGATTGGGTTGGCTACTTGGGAAACTTATCTTAGAATGATGCCCTGAAGTGGGACGGGAAGGTAAGGTTATAACCCTCCCAAATGAAAAAAATGAAATGAAAATAAAAACATTTTTGCCTATAGTTCTACATTAATTGATAAATATACAAAATATGTTTGCTTTAGTTTAACCACTTCAGCCCCAGAACGATTTACCCCCTTCCTGACCAGGGCACTTTTTGCGATTCGGCACTGCGTTGCTTTAACTGACAAATGTGCGGTCGTGCGACGTTGTGTCCAAACAAAATTGACGTCCTTTTTTCCCACAAACAGAGATTTCTTTTGGTGGTATTTGATCACCTCTGCGGTTTTTATTTTTTGCGCAATAAAGAAAACAAGAGTGACAATTTTTTTTAAAAAAACTATTTTTTACTTTTGCTATAATAAATATCCAAAAGAAAATGTAAAAATATGCATTTGTTCCTCAGTTTAGGCTGATAGGTATTCTTCTACATATTATTGGTAAAAAAAAATCGTAATTGGCGTATATTGATTGGGTTGCGCAAAAGTTATCGCGTCTACAAACTATGGGAATAGATTTATGGCATTTTTATTATTTTTTTTTTTACTAGTAATGGCGGCGATCTGTGATTTTTATCGGGACTGCGACATTGCTGCGGACAGATCAGACACTTTTGACACTTTTTTTGGGGCAAATGACATTTACAGTATACAGCGATCAGAGGTTTAAATAGCCAGTGATTACTGTATAAATGTCATTGGCAGGGAAGGGGTTAAACTGTAGGGGGCGATCAAGGGGTTAAATGTGTTCTCTCGGTGTGTTCTAACTGTGTGGGGGCTGGGCTGGCAGAGGTATGACAGATCGAACTGGTCCTGATCACTGGGAACAGTAGATCTGACATATGTCCCCTGACAGAATGGAGATCCGCCGTGTTTACACTGGCAGATCTCCGTTCTGCCTCTAACAGGCGATCGTGAGTTGCCGGCGGACATGGAGTCATGTAGCGTACAGTGGGCACGAGAGTGTGTGGCCAGCACGCTCCAGCCTGCAACTGTGTCTGTGCGAACCGCTGTACAGCTATGTTGATGCGGTGGGAGAGCCCCCCTGCCGTCATATACCACATTTTTCTCCAGGTAACTAAATGTTAATTTATTGTTTTTTGTTGCAGGAACCTGTAAAGCATTGCAAATCGCTGTTGCCATGCAGGTATGGCACCCCTTAGTGTTGCTAGGGTACTATAGTTTAGATTTTTGATCAGTGTAGGTAAATGTGCAAGGTAAAAGCAAGTTTATGCAGGAGGCAAAGGAGAGTATATACTGTGTGTGTACTGTATATAGGTGTCCCTGAGCACCTGGGCTTGGGTGCGGAAGGGATCACCTTCATGACACACAGAAGTGCCCTGACCAGAGGCACGGAAGCAAGGTTGAGGACAGCAGGAGAACACTGGCGGGCAAATCTCCAGGGAGGAAGACAGCCAGGAGGGCTGGTGAGTGTTGGTCAGAGGACTGAGAGGCATACCTGAGAGGACTGGGTGCAAGCAGTCTGGGATGGATGCAGAGTCAGCCTGGGAGGACTGTGGAGTCTTAGCTAAGAGGGCTAGAGACAGCTTCAGCCAGGAGGGCTGGCAGTGCCTGTAGAGGTGGTACTAGGAGCAGTAGCAACAGATAGGACAGCTGAGCACTAGCGCTTTTCTACACCAAAGGGGCCCTGCCTGTGAAGGGCAGTTGCTTAAAATTCAGAATACCAGCTGGTCCTGGGTGTTGTAGTTCTACAAGCAAGAGTTATGCTGGAGGAGCTGAAGGAGATGTGCAAGCAAGTTTATGCAGGAGGGAAAGGAGTGTATATACTGTGTGTGTACTGTATATAGGTGTCCCTGAGCACTTTACTACACTGATCAAGTGGGCATTCCTTTTTCCCATCCCCGTTCAAGTTAAATCCCCTAACTAAAACAAAAGAAAAATCTGCTCGGACTGTGTTCCTGACTCTGTGTGCTTAGGAAAATGTCTGGCTGTGCAGGATGTGAGACCCCATTCACTAACAGCACCAGCGCTTCACAGGTCTCCTGCAGACCTGTCAATGTATAGGATCCATTATATTTCAAGTATTCCATGCAGCACACAGAATTTCCCAGCCACACTGGCAGGGCTGGTTCCGGGACGGGTTTTCGGGTCCACTGGAGTCCAGTCTCAGGTGTGGTTAAATGTCCAGGAAGAGAGTACAGTGTTGCTCTGGCCTGGGACTCAGAAACACTACACTGAGAGAGCTACACCTTGGGAATTGTTTGCTCCAATGACTCAAAAGAAAGGTTTGCATTTGTTTTGTTTGGGGGTGTCTGGTGTAGCGGTACCCCTGAAGGAGCTGCTAAGGAAATTTGTATTTGTTCCCGGGCTTCCCTCTGATTATACTGCAGCCAGTCATTATAACATTTTCACACAGCCCGGTGCACACACAATCCTGCTTGTTTCCAATGACCAGTCTAGGGGATGAATTTTCAATGCTTTATTGTTGAACTTGGATAGGAGAAGGATAGGTATGGGATACTCCAATTTAACTAACTGTGACTGAGGGCAAATTCTCCCTAGCTCTGTATAGCAGGCGGTCAGTGGCTTCACAAAGCAGATTGATTCCAGTGAAACAAGTCCCCTTCCACTCAATCAAGGACTTTGCCTCTTCAAGACACTAGCCAGTGTCTCCTTTCTAACTCAGTGTAGCAGACTACCACTAAAGGCACTTTCTGGCAGGCTGACTTTAGCAGAACAGTTCCCTTGTTAAGCAATAAGGACCGAAGCTGGACCCTGTTCTTCAAGATACTCTCCAGTATCTCCTTTCTAGCTGGCACACCCAATTAAGCTGATATGAGGGCAGGGATAATTCTAGCACACAGTCTCAAGGATCCTCTCACAGATCTGTACTCACACCATGTTCTGGGACAGTCGATAGCCCTTTCTCTGCCAACCTCCAAGTGATTTTTTTTTATCAAAAATATGAGGAAGAATATAAAATCCGCCAAAACCGTTGAAAAAAATGTTTTTTTATATTTTTATTTTTTGGATTTGTATTTTAGCAAAAAGTAAGAAATTAGTTTTTTTTTGCAAAATTGTCGCTCTTCTTTTGTTTATAGCGGCGATCAGAAATGATGCAGCGGTGATCAAATACCACCAAAAGAAAGCTATATTTGTGGGAAAAAAAGGACTCAAATTTTGTTTGGGTACAACGCCGCACGACCGCGCAATTGTCAGTTAAAGCGACGCAGCGCCGAATCGCAAAAAGTGCTCTGGTCCTAAAGTGTGAAATCCTTCCGGGGCTGAAGTGGTTAAGGGCCTATGAACATGCTATGTTCAGTGACTGTGCCCACTAGCATTCCAGGATGTAGCCGTAGTACTTTCAAGTGACCAAGTGAGATTTTCATACTGTACCTTTTTCTGATGCCTTTACAATTACTTTCACACTGATCTAATCCTATGTCTCAATATTACTTTAGTAGACCCCCCCATCTCCCTAGTGGTGACACCAGGAGCTTCTGTTTGGAAGGATCCAGCTTGATCTGGTTCGGAAAGCGGGGATCACAGGGGAACAGTTCCCTACTCACAATCCCGGCCTAACCTTTTTTAACTGAAATATTCCCTTGAAAAACTTTGCAACAGGTATGAACATAATAGCAATCTGTGTGGACCCCAGTATTTTTACAGGCATGACATCTCATTCGCTTTCTTTTATCTTTCAGAAATCTGTGACTTATTTTGTACAAGATAAATACCTCTGATGAAGGTCAATATGTACTGAAATGCATTAGGTCTTGTACATCAGTTTATTGGTCTATCCTTACTGTATGCAAAATGTTTACTGTTTTTTTAAACTATTGAACTAAGTGTGTATTTTTATCTCATTTTGTACTTAATAAATCCTAAAAATTTTATATACTTGTGTTTTTGTGCCCTGGACAGGGTAAAACTTCTTCACACCACATGAATCAGCACCAGAGACACTGAGCGGACCTTACTCAACTCAGGCTCTCTGATAAGCAGACAGAATATAAATTTACCTGTCAGCTCTCCTGTTAAGCAGAGAGGGCCAAAAACTATATACACTCACTAGTACCCAAACTAGGAGGGCGCTACACTGGAACGAGCCAGACACCGTATAGTGAGGTACCTAGCGCCAGAGGGCAAGAATTTGTTTTTTTATTTTGTTTATTATTTCTGCAACCTTTGCTAATAAACCTGGCAACCCAACAGACTTTTAAGAAAGTTTTTCCCAGGAAAGGTGAACCCTACGAGCTAATCTATCACACGTGGTGTATTCAGTGGGCAACTTTCCGAAATGAAGGAAATGTTGAAGGCCCTGCTGCAAGCCAATGCAGCTCGGTGAGAAACCAACCGCCGGGTTGCAGAAGCCACTGCAGCACAGCTGGTGGCTCAGCAGGAAGCAATTTGGCAGGCCATTATGGCTCAGCAGGAGGCAAATCGGCAGTCCATTGCGGCTCAGCAAGAGGCAAATCGGCAGGCCATTGCGGCTCAGCAGGTGACAAGCCATCAGTTTGTAGAGGCCCTGCTGGCGTTAAGGAAGGGGTCCACAGCTCTTGTGCTAGCAAAACAAAAGTTGGTCAAAGCCAGCTATTACCTGCAGAAGCTGACGCCAGCAGATGCTGTGGAAGCATATCTTATCGGGAGAGAGTCGCTGTGCGGGAAGGTTGGCAAAAAGACCAATGGGCGGGACTATTGGCCCCTTTTCTAAAGACGGAGATACTTGCACTCTTGGGTGTCACCGTGGCTGTCCAGGCCCAACGGGTGCATCAGTGGTTTACCGCGTGGACAAGCCACCCCGCTCACAAATGTGCGACCTGGTCCATCTCACGAGGAAGTGGTTGCAGCCAGAGACCTTGTCAGGCCCTCAGATTGTCAAGCGTGTGGTAATGGATCGTTACCTGGGTGCGTTCCCTGCTGCTCTGAGGAAGTGGGTCAATCATGGGAACCCCAAAACAACTCAACTTGTGGACCTTGTGGAGAGATACAGTGCTGCTGAGGACTTGTTGCACCCATTTGCACCCCACTCCAATATATCTAGGGGGGAAAGATTGTCTGGCGGACCCAGTAAGACTGTTCCATGGGTCAAGGCGTGGGGAAGTTTGATAAGACTGCTACAGCTAAGGAGACTATGGGCTCTAGACCTGGAGACTGGCCAAAGAAGCCAGAAAGGTCATGGGGACCCTTGAGAGGACTGGGTATAGAGCACATACAGTGCTACAGATGCCCTGCATTGGGACATATTGCTGCCAACTAAATGATGAACCAACGCAGTGTGATAACGCTTATATGAAAAGAGGCATATCTCTTTTTGCACAGGTCGCATGTACTGCATCACGACAGGGTCGCATGGAAAAGCAAATGTGTATGTGGTTTCTGTTGATGGGAAGCCAGTCACTGCACTGCTTGACTCTGGTAGTGTTGTGACTTTATTCAACAGCAATTGTGTAAATCCTGCAAAATTGCACCTTAGTAGAATCATTTGCATCCATGGGGACTACCAGACTGCGGTGGTTGAGATTGACACCCCTTGGGGCAGTGTGACACATTCAGTGGGGGTGGTACCTTCCCTGCCTCATGAGGTCCTAGTGGGGAAAGATTTTCCACATTTTTGGAAGTTATGGGAAGGCACAGGGAGTCTGGAGGATAGAGCTCCCCCTGTTGTAGAAACACGGGAACTTTCACCAGACCCTTTTTGCCGATTGGAAGAGGAGACTGTTACAGGACTGAGGAAGGAGGAGACCCTCTTCCTTTTCCTGTAATGGCTGGGGAGCCAGAGGGCCTGGAAGATAGCTCTCAGCTTGAGGTTACCGAACAAGAGGACATCTGACTCTAATAGTGGGATTGGACAGAATGTGACACCTGACTTAGAGGTCAGGGAGGAGGATTTTGTACAGAGCAATTATGAGATGTCACCCTCATTAGAGCCAGAGAGAACGTTAAGATGATGGATGAGGAACCTGTGGATCCTAATTGGGGGGGGGGGGGTGTCTTTCCCCTACATGGCTCTTAAAAACAATTTGCTGTATCAAGTGGTAAAACAAGGTGAGGACTAGGTAGAACAGATGGTTCCCAAACCCTACCGCAGGATGGTGCTAGACTTGGCTCATGGTCATATAATGGGGGGGACATCTGGGTATGGAGAAGACCAGGGAGAGAATAACCCGGGGATTCTTCTGGCCCGAGTTGTATGCAGATGTCAGAGAGTACTGTGAGTCATGCCCCTAGTGTCAAATGTCTGCACCGTCACCCCATTTTCGCAGTCCGCTTGTTCCCCTACCCATAATTGAAGTGCCTTTTGAGAGAGTTGGCATGGATCTGGTGGGGCCAATAGTAAAGTCTGCCCAGGGCCACCAGCACATTCTGGTAATACTGGACTACGCAACACGCTATCCTGAAGCCATACCCTTGCGGAATACCTCCGCTAAGACTATCACCAAGGAATTGGTCCAGGTATTTAGTCGCCTGGTGATCCCAAAAGAGAGCTTAACGGACCAGGGCACCCCGTTCATGTCCAGGGTTAGTAAGGAATTGTGCAAGTTATACAAAATTTCCTATCTCCGTACCTCTGTCTACCACCCCCAAACGGATGGACTTGTGGAGAGATTTAATAAAACACTTAAAAGTATGTTGAAAAGGTGGTCGACAAAGATGGGAGCAATTGGGATTTTCGCTACCATATCTCATGTTTGCATACTAGAGGTTCCGCAGGCGTCTACGGGTTATTCCCCGTTTGAACTCTTGTATTGTAAACATCCCAGGGGGCTGCTAAATGTCGCAAAAGAAATGTGGGAAGGAGAGACCATCCCATATTGAAGCGTCATAAAGCATATCTCCTTGATGCAGGATCGAATCGCAGCCGTCCTGCCCCTTGTACGGGAACATATGGAGCGAGCCCAGGAAGCCCAGAGGAGGGTTTATAATCGGGGTGCTAAGACCCGAACTCTCAACCCCAGGGACAGAGTCCTTGTACTGGTCCCCATTGTTGAAAGTAAATTGCTGGCCAAGTGGCAGGGTCCTTTTGAGGTTAGGGAAAGGGTAGGGGAGGTAAACTACAAAATTTACCAGCCAGGGAAAAGAAAACCGGAGCAAATTTACCATGCTACTCTCTTAATACCATGGAAAGATAGTTTGCTGACCGTCTTCCCTCCTCAAAAGGACAGGATACCAATGACCCCTGATTAGAGTTGAGCGAACCCGGACTGTAAAGTTCGGGTCCGTACCGAACTTTGGGGTGTCCGGGACCCGGACCCGGACTTTTCAAAAAAAGTCCGGGTTCGGGTCCGGTGTTCTGGTAATTTTAATGAAAAATCTTAAAAATGCTGTAAAAAAGCCCAGGAAGGTCCTAGAGGTCTGCAAAAGGAAGGAAAATGTGGGTAAGGGTGGGACAAGTGCCCTACAAAGAAATGGGGACAGGGAAATAACTTTAAATATTTTTAAAAAAATAAAAACATAAAAATGCAAAAATGGAGATCATCTTCAAAATGGGTCTGAAAAGTATTAATTAACATTAGAGGCCATAGAACTGTTCTAAAATCATCTTCAAACTATGTCCAAAAAGTATACATAAGCCCAGAGTACCCATATCACTGTTCTGCAAAATGTGTGTATCACTTTAAATCAAACCGTCAATCATTAAACATATTTTATTCACACT
>BLSH010438704.1:14516-28378 GCA_018402905.1 Glandirana rugosa | reverse complement strand
GTGATACCCCGACTTGGTTAGTGACCCCCTGAGGAGACAGTGCAGGTTGAGATTGTACCAAAACTTAATGAAACGGTGACGGAGCGCGGATCGGAGTCCCTAAGATATCCCGAAGTGTAAATATACTTGTGGACCAAGGCACTAATACAGTACGACCTAGTGCCTCCAGTCAGGTGCATTTCCCCTCTTTTTCAGAGATAAAAATAAGTGTTTAAGAAATTGCAATAAAACAACATAAATCCTGAGTCATTACCCCTGTAGTCCCCATCTCAACTCGCTTGAAGATCTTCAGGCCCAAGACGACCAAGCCGGCTTGAAGCCCTGTTTCAGGCCCAAGCCGGGGTCCGGTACAAAGTTCGGGTTCTGTCCGGACCCGAACCCGGACTTTGTCCCGAAGTTCGGCCGAACCAGCAGAACCCGGACTTCTAGAAGTTCGCTCAACTCTACCCCTGATGTCCCCATTACTGAGTCCTAAATACAACAAAATAACGTTAAAGAATTTGTGAATAAAAATAGAGACTTTTTCTCCCCTTTACGTGGACTGACCTCCGTGATCCAGCATGACATAATCACGGAACCAGGTGTTCATATAAATGTGAAGCCCTATAGAATCCCTGAGGCTAGGCGCGAGGCAGTGGCAAAGTAATTCAAAACCATGTTAGAGTTGGACGTGACAGAGGAGTCCCCCAGTGATTGGTTCAGCCCCATAGTGCTGGTCCCGAAGCCCAATGGCACTATCAGGTTCTGTAATGACTTTAGAAGGTTGAATAGGGTGTCCAAGTTTGATGCATACTCAAAGCCTCGGGTTGACAAAGTATAGACCGGTTGGGAGATGCCCAGTACATAACCCTAGACCTAACTAAGGGCTATTGGCAGATACCCCTAACAGAGACAGCAAAGGAGAAGATTGCCTTTTCTACTCCTGAAGGGTCATTTCAGTACAAGCAAATGCCATTTGGGTTACACTGTGCCCCTGCATCATTCCAAAGGATGATGGATAAAACATTAAGACCACATCGCTCCTATGCAGCAGCCTATTTGGACAATGTTATCCACAGCCCCGATTGGGAGTCTCATTTGCCCCTGGTACAAGCGGTAGTGGATGCCCTTCGGAGTGCGGGACTTAAGGCCAACCCTAAGAAATGTTCTATAGGTTTGGAAGAGGCCAAATACCCTGGCCACGTTATTGCTCGGGGGCTTGTTGAGCCACAGACCAACAAACTTGAGGAAAACCAAAAATGGCCCCAACCACTGACTAAGAAACAAGTGCGTGCATTCCTGGGGATCACTGGGTACTACAGGCGTTTCATATATGACTTTGCCACCATTGCCGTCCCTCTAACAGACCTGATGAAGGGTAGAGGGTCGGTCATGGTGAAGTGGAATCCTGAGGCCGAAAAGCTGTTCTAGAGGTTAAAGCAAGCCCTTTGTGCACAACCGGTGCTTGTGACCTCGGATTTCTCAATGGAGTTTGTTGTGCCGACCGACACCTCTGATGTATGTCTAGGGGCGGTACTGTCACAGTTCTGAGACGGGGAGGAGCACCCGGTGGTTTACCTGAGCCTCAAGCTGAACAAGCATGAAAAAAATGATGCTATCAAATGGGCCTTAGATGCCCTGAAGTATTATCTGTTGGGGAGACCGTTCAGGCTAGTCAACGACCATGCTCCATTGAAGTGGATGTGTGACAACAGGGAAAAGCATAGACGGGTGACAAGGTGGTTCCTAACCAGGCCGGTTCTTGTTTTTGTTGTTTTATTTGGGGAAATAACTTGGATGGGTGATAAGGAGTGACTGTGGGATGCCCAAGGAATTATGGTACAAAGATCCCATATACAAGCCTGTATATGTACACTTCACTGCAGACTCTCCCTCTGCAGACTATTGCTCCTCTCAACTCTCCAACACTTCACTTGCTGACCATTACTCTTACAGTTCTCTCACTGCACAGAACTCACAGCTTTACACTTCTTTGCTTCTCTCCAGATCAAAACTTAGTTTCCAGCCTGAAAATAAATTTATCAGGCTTCTCTATACCTTTCTCTTCACCGTGGTTTGCACGTGGTCAGGCCTACCCTTTTCAGCAGGACCTCAGGAAACACCCATTACAGGCCAGGGATCACAGACCCCTGAATGTGCAGCAAAGTGCTTTAGTGCTAACCGGGCCTCTGACGGACTACAACTCCCAGCCCATCCTCTTCCAGGTCCCATCAACCTGCTCTCTGGTAGTGACTCTCCTTTTCCTTGACTGGCTCCCAAGGCTCCCACAGACTGTCCACCATTCCTCTCCCAGCCTGCTCCAGCACTTTCTTCTCCAGTCCCAGGGACCATCGCTCACCGCACCAGTGGATACTCCTCCTGTAGCACCTCCGCTGTTCTACTGTTCCTCTGGTGCCGCTCCAGGAATCACTCTTTCCTGGCTGTACCCGAACCCCCAGGCCCCAAGGTCACCCTCCCCAGACTGGGGGAGACCTCCCGGGTAGAGGCCTGCACCAGAGCGCCTCTGCTACATCTCCAGATTTCCATGCGACACTACTCCTCCTAGATTGGGCTGACTCAGAGTATTTAAGGAGGCCTGCCCCCTGCTCGGGGATTGGTCAGGGTTCCTTAGAACACTACTAAAGAAAAAATGAAGGATAGTGCTGGTGATCACTAAAAATATTCTATTGTCTCCTGTTATGCAATTCCGCTGTGTCACTCTGACCTATACCGCCTAGAAACTATAAACTATAAAAATGTCCCACCACAGCCAGTGGAACCAAAAGATGGTCAAATGAAGTGATGCTCAACAGGGTCAATGAATACAACATTACTTTATTATATAATACATAGTATATACACCATGTTTGAGGCTCATAAAAACAGGGTCCAATTGGCCCTCTAAACACCCACAGACAACCAAGTGAAGACACTACTCTTAACAAACAAACAATTCGTCCGGATACCAGTTCAGATGCACCCCTAGGACCACCCACGGGAATCTCCCGTATATCATCTATCAACATATTGTATATGGGTATCCCCTGCGTGCATCCAACCCCGGTGACTCGAGTCAAGATGGGGGGAGAGAGAGCAGAAAGTTGGATAGGGAGGATTGGGAGGGGATATTCCAATTCCTGGGGCAAAGCACAGTTGAAAAATTGGAGGATCAAAAGAGGAGCAGGGCCGTGTGACAGTCCAAGATTGGTAAGCAAAAGCCGTAGTCTGTGTGTTCCCACAAGTCATACATCAAGGAAATAAGTGGGTTTGTGCTTGTCCTCCCTTCAGCACTAGAGTGTCAGCAGCTTGGCATTCAATGTGGTATACCGGTTGGACTATTGACCAATATTTACTGAATAGTTACTACCAATTGGTAGAACAACGGGACATTTGGTATTAGCGGTACCATTGTATGACTTGTGGGAACACACAGACTATGGCTTTGCTTACCAATCTTGGACTTTCACACGGCCCTGATCCTCTTTTGATCCTCCAATTTTGCAACTGTGCTTTGCCCCAAGAATCGGAATATCCCCTCCCAATCCTCCCCTCCAGCCTCCCTATCCAACCTTCCTCTCTCTCTCCCCCCATCTTGACTCGAGTCACCGGGGTTGGATGCACACCGGGGATACCCATATACAATATGTTGATAGATGGTATACGGGAGATTCCCATGGGTGGTCCTAGGTGTGCATCTGAACTGGCGTCCGGACAAATTGTTTATTGTATGTTAAGTGTAGTGTCACATTAGTGTTTGCCTTCACTTGGTTGTCTGTGGGTGTTTAGACGGCCAATTGGACCCTGTTTTATGAGCCTCAAGCGTGGTGTCAAAAGTGTCGCTTAGTCCGACGCAATATCTCAGTCCTGCTAAAAATCGCTGATCGCTGCCATTACTAGTAAAAAAAAAAAAAGATCATATAAATGCCATAAATATATCCCCTATTTTGTAGGCGCTATGACTTTTGCGCAAACCATTCAATATATGCTTATTGGGGTTTTTTTTACCAAAAATATGTAGCAGAATACATATTGGCCTAAACTGATGAAGAAATTAGATGTTTTTAAAAACCTTTTTATTGGATTTTTTTTATAGCAGAAAGTAAAAAATATTGGTTTTTTTTTTTCAAAATTGTCATTTGTTTTTTAGTTTATAGCGCAAAATATAAAAGCCGGAGAGGTGATCAAATACCACCAAAAGAAAGCTCTATTTGTTGGGGAAAAAGAAGACCTTAATTTCATTGGAGTACAGCGACGCACAACCGCATAATTGTCAGTTAAGGTAACGCAGTGCCGTATCGGAAAAAATGGCCTGGTCCGGTCCTTAAGTGGTTAATGATTTATCTTTTTTTTTTTTTGTTGCAGTATTTATCTCACTATTTTAATGTGCAGGATTTACCTCACATTCAACATTTTACTTTGATAAATTGACTCTCTTATTATCTCATGCAATATTTCCAATAAATGAGTCACGTGACCTCCATATCTCATGCAGTAACCTATAGTGAATTGACTCCCTAGTCTGGGGAGTGATGGATGAGGTAATATATTTAGGCTGATGTTACACAGAGCTAGGCCAGCGATTGTAGCTGACAACATAACCATTATAGTTACTGGCAACAGGGCCGGCCCTACCATGGGTCCCAGTGGGTCCATTGGACCCAGGCAGCACTTTGAGAGGGGCAACAAAGTGAACCACCTTCTATTTCTCTTCTATTTACACAGTAAATTGACGACCAAGATTTGTTTTCCAGCAGTTTTATGTATCATGATAACTGCCCCCCGGGCCGCTCCGCCTGCCCCTATGCTGCCCTAGCCTGTCTATATATTACCCTAGCCTGTCTATATATTACCCTAACTTGCCTCTGTACTGCCCTAGCCTGTCCATATACTAACCTAACCTGTGCATATACTACCCCAGCCTTCTCCTATACTGCCTTAGCCTGCTGTATACTACACTAGCCTGCCTATATACTACCCTAGCCTGCCCCTATACCGCTCTAGCCTGCCCCTATACTGCCCTAACCCGCCACTTGGAATTGAACATGATGGTATGTTATATAATTTTTCATATAGACAAGGTGCTATTGCATGTAAATCTGACTTCCTGATCAATTTCATTTTAGTTTTAATTATCATGATATAAAATAATGTATGTGGGGGCCTTTTGGTGGGCGTTTTTTTTTTGGGGGGGGGGGGCAGCAATTCATTCTTGGACCCAGGCAGCACAATGTCTTGGGCCGGCCCTGACTCTCCATCAGTGAACAGTAGCTAAGCCATAGAATGACTGAACAACAATTGACACTAAGCTTGTCAGTGACTTGAAAAGGTGCATAATTTCAGTTGCTGATTTTGCTGTAAACTTAGCAAGTCAGCATTTCAATAGAAGATAATTGTGATTTCCTTAGTGTAATTGGTTAAAAAACAGAGGATCGCTATAGATAAATTGCCCATCTTACATGGTTCTTATCACATTGCCCATGTCAGTAGGCTTCCTGACGCCTCCTGGTTGACCAGTACCCAGAAGCTGCTTCGCTTTGCTGCTCAGCTTTTCAATGTCCTTGTGTATGAAGCAGGGTCCAGCAGTTCTGCATTGTATGTGAGGATGTCGGAGGCCCGCCAAATACCCCACAGTGTCAGAAAGTACCAGCTGCTTGGGGAGTAAGAAATAATGCAAATGTGTGTATTCCTATCACCCCTAGACACAACATTTACTCTTACAGTGTGTGTGTGTCAGGGGTTCAGCACTGCAAGGTTAAATTTTACAGTTACTTCTCTGTTGAGCTTAATGATGGGTTTGCACTGATGTGTTGCGGGTACCACAGTGATTCCTGTGCAGTTTTACGCATCGTATCAGACTCGTAGGCAGTTCCCACTGATATCTGTGAACCACTACGGGTATCAATGTAAAGTTAATGACACCCCCAAATCGGTTTGCAGAACGCAATGTGAACACCCATGCGATCTGATTCCAGTGCAGACCAAAAAAAGGGTCCTGCACCATTTTGGTCTGAATGTGATATCAGCCATACAAGCTGTATGTCTGAATTCACATTGCACAGACATCGCATGTGATCAGCACAGCAATGAGGTGTGAATCATATGCGATGTTTAACATCACATTAGTGTAAACCCAGCCTTAAAGTCTAACTATGGCCAAAATCAAAATCGGCATACACTCACCGTCAACTTTATTAGGTACTGGGTTGAACCCCCTTTTGCCTTCAGAACTGCCTTACTACTTCATGGCATAGATTTAACAGGGTGTTGGAAACATTCCTCAGAGATTTTGGTTCATAATGACATGATAGCATCACGCAGTTGCTGCAGATTTGTCGGCTGCACATCCATGATGCAAATCTCCCATTCCACCACATCCCAAAGGTGCTCTATTGGATGAGATCTGGTGACTGTGGAGGCCATTGGAGTACAGTGACCTCATTGTCATGTTCAAGAAACCAGTGGTGAGATGATTTGAGCTTTGACATGGTCTATTATCCTGCTGGAAGTAGCCATCAGAAGATGGGTACACTGTAGTCATAAAGGGATGGACATGGTCAGCAACAATACTCAGGTAGGCTGTGGTATTTAAACAATTCTCAGTTGGTACTAAGGGGCCCAAAGTGTGCCGAGAAAATATCCCCCACACTATTACACCACCACCATCCGCCTGAACCATTGATACAAGGCAGGATGGATCCATGCTTTCATGTTGTTCACGCCAAATTCTGATCGACCATCTGAATGTCTCAGCTGAAATCGAAACTCATCAGACAAGGAAACGTTTTTACAATCTTTTATTGTCCTATTTTGGTGAGCCTGTGCGAATTGTAGCCTCAGTTTCCTGTTCTTAGCTGAGTGGTGTGGTCTTCTGCGGCTATATACAAATAGGTGTGCAGCACAAATGTCAAAAATTCATAAAGTGCTATGTGCAATCAGAGTTAATCCAAGGTGGACTACAAGGCCCAGAAGACCAAAAGAGGAAAGGAAGTCCATGTGTTAGCGAAAACAAAACCGATCCCTCCACCATGAAAAACCTTGCTTCGCTCACCTCCAAAAGTGGGCCCCTGATCTAACAGGTGGTCTCCAGCACGTGTTCCCTTTTAGGGAAAACAACTTCTACAACACTGCTCTGGCCTGCACTGGTCCTCCCAGACTTCCACAATATTACTGGGAGTATGGGATATGAAAAAAGATATTCAATAGACGTAAAAGCGCGTTAATACAGGCATCATAAACATCCTGATAGATCCAGTACAGCAGCGGGTGACGTCAGAGCATAGCTCCTCCCTCCGTACGCGTTACGTTTGAATGAACTTCGTCCCCCGCTAACGAAGTACATTCAAACGTAAATCGTTCAAGTTCTGAGTGTATATAACACAGTCTGCCAGTAGCAATGATACAGCAGTCTTTGTCCCCCCCCCCAATAACATAGTTACCCCTTGGTTATTCCTCCCCTTTGGGTCCAGAAGGTTCTGGAAAAGGGGATGGAACAAGAGGTAGGACTTGCTGAGGTATGTTAAGGAGCCCTGACCAATCCCCAACCTGGATTGGCAGGGGGCAGGCCTCCTTAAATACTATGGTCTGACCAGCTGGGGAAGGAGAGTGTCGGGTGGAAGAGTGGGAGGCAGGATGAGAGGATACAGTGGACAGTCTGTGGAGGTCAGAGGAGCCAGTCAGGGGAGCGGTGTCACTGGACAGTGCGGTAGGCCGGAGTGGCCTGGAAGAGGATGGGCTGGGAGCAGTAGTCCTTTAAAACCCTGCTAGCACAGTTGAACTTTGCTACACTTCAAGGGCCCGTGGCCTTGGCCTGTAATGGGCGCTCCGGAGGTCCTGCCAACAGAAACGCAGGCCTTACCATGTGCTAGATAGGGTGGAGGAAGATGTAATGGAGGTCTGATAAATTTCAGGCCTCACCGGGAGAAAGCAAGTGTTGTGCAGGTGAGAAGTGAAGGAGTGTAACGGTCAGCAAGTGTCAGTGCTGGAGGAAGAAGGAGTGTATATACGGAGGGGTATATAGACGGTCCTATATCTTGATCTACTGGTCATCCCACAGTCGTCCCTATCCTATCCAAGTTTATTCCCTCAGTAAAACAACAAATAAAAGTACCGGCCTGTTCAGTGACTTCGACGAAAGGAAAAATTTGTGATTGAGGGCAGAGTGACAGGTGAACCAAAACTACCAGCCACCTCTAAGGGGGCCATTGGCTACACTATGATGGAAAAATGTTTCTATAACATGTAGTAGATTGTATCTTTGTACAACAATTACTGTCTAGATCCTATATACATCATGACTTGATGCTATTTTATGGATTGGAATAATTTGAAAAAAAAATGTCAACCTTGCAGTGTATAGTTGCCCCCCCCCCCCACAAACAAAAATCTCATCATCACTTAAAGTGTAACTAAACCCACATAATTTTAAACTGTAAGTGCATGCTGTTCATATTCACTAATTCGCTATGGGATTCGTTTTCTGTATTCTCCAAAAAACCTGGTTGACCCTGCGGTTTACTTTCCCTAAAATAAACAGAGGTTGTCTCCTCAAGATTGGGGAGACTAAGCGGTATTCCAGGGAGGAAAAGGGCCGTAAACAATGCTTGTGAAAAAATGGTATTTATTGAATTGTGGGTACAGGATAAAAATAGACTATAGCGGCTCGGGAAAACATATTAATACAACATATACAATACACGGACTACCGAGGAACTGCTAGTGTCCTCTAGGCAGACCAGGCCCAAAAACAACCACACACAGGGGGAAACAATACAAAGACAAACCACATAGAAGGAACGTCCGGACGTGGGGGATTAGGCTGCAGCAGCTATGTAAATAAATATCATGTGAATCTCAATGACATATTGCACATATAATAATGTCATTAGCTGTCTGCTAATTAGTGTTCAGAGGCCATGGGAGCCCTGTGTAAATGCTGCTGGACCCCGTGAGTAGGGTTAGATATACCTCTCCAACAATCTTCGTTCATCCAGAGGGGATTATAATGTGCCAATATTCACACAGGTCAGATAAAGAATGTCAATGGTTGTAATAGTCCGTGTCACTGTAACTAGCATTGACACATAGAGTCCCCTTGGTGAGCAGTATAGACCGGAGGAGGGACAGGTCTAGTTCCAATATAAACTGATACTGTACTCACGATTGCGGGGTCCCAAGCCGGACCAATGGCATGAACCACGTTGCTAGTGATTGGGGTAGAATCCATGTACAGCGTCCCGCTGTCTAGCTCTGCGGCTCTAAGCCGCCTCCACAGGTCTCCGTATGTGGCGTATCTCCTGTGTAGAAGCCGCTACTTCCTGGTGCCGGAGCACATGACCGAAGTCACGTGATGTAATGATGAACAGATACTATCAGTAGTATTGCCGGCCGCACTGGGAGATCAAACGGCTCAGTTGGGGACAGCGGGATGGACAGATGTCACTGCAACCCACCTGGGGGACGTGCTGACGGACGCGTTTCGCTGGGCGTACTAGCTTAGCTTCTTCAAAGGCGTCATGTTTGGTTCCTCCTTAGCCTCCATTTAAATACCATTAAAATAAGTGGCTCCACCCACTGGGTGTGTCAATATTGGAGGGCATGGTGCACTTTGGAGTCTTTAAGCCTAGGCTGCTAGCATAAATTCATAGTGATGTTTACACTTTTTTTGAATCACAGGCTTGAAAACATATATAATCACTGTAATACAAAGATAAATAACAAGGGAACGGACAAAGGATACATAAGGAACAGAATATAGTGACCAGGGTTGGATATATGGGCAAATTGGAAAGGATGATATGATAATAGATAACATCCAAATGTAACCAAATGTACATACTGACAAATTCATGATATACACTTAGCTCCTCCATTCTATAGAGAATCTCATTTTATCTATGTATTAATACATTAGAGCAAAATATATACAAGAAAAAAGGGGGAGGGAAACACTGGTTATGTTTTTGTAAACAAACATGTCCACACCCATATCCCATTACTATAGTAGGTCACCATGTATGGTTGGTACGCGTTCTTTCGCATATTGATATACTTACAACAGTCTCATGTTATGGGGGGGGGCCACTGTGAGGTGTACCCAACAGTCGACCGAACGTGAACAGGGACCAGCCATACAAATGGTACCAACCCAGGCTACCAGTGGTTTAACTTTTTTTGGGGGGGAGGGGTGAGGGAGACAAGACCGGGCCGGCAGGCCAGCAAACATTGAGACAGTTTGGTCCGGAGTGTCTCCGGTCCTAGGTCAGATGACTGACCCCTGTTATAAAATCACCTTGGCAAAAAAACCTGCAGGTTGAACTCCACATTGAGGCCTCAAGGGTGGAGGCTCCTCAGGTGGTAAATCCACCATTTTTCCTTTTGTAGGAGTATTTGGTCAAAATCACCTCGCCTTTGAGGGAGTTTGAGGACATAGAACCCCTTGACTTTCATGCCAGCCGGACTCTTCCCGTGTTGGCTATGAAAGTGTTTAGCCAGGGTTTTCTGGGGTTCTTTTTCTTTCATCTCACGTATGTGTTCGCTAATGCGAACACGTAGGGGACGTTTTGTTTTTCCCACGTATATCTTTGGGCAAGGACACATTATCATGTAAATTACCCCGGACGTTGAGCAGTTTATAAAATCACGGATTTCAAATTGCTTATTTCCGGAAGAGTCAGTGAAACGGTCTGTTTTATCCACAAATGGGCATACCTGGCAATGCCCACATGGATGCATGCCCTTAATACGTGGGTAGTCAGAAAGCCACATCTCATCGATGCTTCTGACATATTCAGATTTTATTAAAATGTCCCCCAGATTTTTTTATCTGCGGGCAACCATCTTAGGCTTAGGGCCCACAATGTGGGCTATTTTGGGGGTTGCCGTTAGGACATCCCAATGTTTGGTCACAGCGGAGATGACTTCATCCCACTGTGACCCATATGTTGTAATAAGCCTAGTGTGGCTGCCCTCAGAGTTTTGTGTCCCTCTCGGGAATTTAGTCTGAACGACCAGGCTGTGTCTATCCCGGGCAGTAGCTTTAGACTTAGCTCTTCTAATGGTTCGATGTGGGTAACCCCTCTCCCTAAATCTTTTATAGAGGTCCCTCTCTTCTTTAAGTAGATCCCTGACTCCGGAGCAGTTCCGTTTAATTCTAAGGAACTGCCCCGTAGGGATTCCTCTAATGAGCCATGGTGGATGATGGCTATCTGCCCGTAGTAGCGTATTAGCCGCTGTTTCCTTGCGAAAGGTGCTCGTCTGTATTTTCCCATTCACCAGGTTGATCCAGAGGTCAAGGAAAGGGATTTTTTTGAGGTCATAGCTATATGTTAGGTGTACATTGCGTTCATTGGTATTGAGGTCACCCATAAACTCATGTAATTCCTCAACTGAGCCCTTCCATACCATAAATATATCGTCTATATATCGCAGCCAGGTGTGTACCCGGCTGCTCTATAATGCTTTTGAATACATCTCCTCTTCTTCCCATAAGCCAAGGTGGAGGCAAGCGTAGGCCGGAGCCCACGCTGCCCCCATCGAGGTGCCACGGGTTTGTTGATAGTAGTGGGACATGAATTGAAAACAGTTATTCATCAACATGAATTCCAGGAGTTCTATGATGAATTAGTTTTGAGGGCCACATTGGTGATGGAACTTCTCCAAATATACAGCCACTACCCGGATACCAGTTTGGTGTGGGATCGACGTGTACAGCGATTCCACGTCGATCCCCACCAACCATGCTGGATCCGAAATATCAATTTCCTCTAGTTTCTGCAGGACATGTCTGGTGTCCTGCACAAACGAGGCGAGTTTCGTTACCATAGTTTTGATGAGGGAATCCACGTACCTACCTATCCTCTCTAGGGGACCATGTATCACAGATACAATGGGTCTCCCCGGGGGTTGTTTAAGGTTTTTATGCACCTTGGGTATTATGTAAAATGTAGGTACGTTATACTCCTCCACCTTTAGGTAAGTACCCTCTTTCTTGCTGAGGAGTCCCGCCTCACAGGCAAAGGATATTTTTTCATTGATGACACTTGCTATCTCCGGGAAGGGGTTCGAAGTGAGTCTTTTGTAGGTGGCTGTATCTCCCAAAAGACGTTTCACCTCTCCTTCATATTGGTTTTCACTCAGTAGTACCACGTTGCCCCCTTTGTCACTACGTTTTATGACTAAGTTCTTGGCATCCCGTAGTTCCTTTAGTGCTCTCCTTTCTTCTTTGGTTAGGTTATCCCATACACCAGGCCCTTTTCCTCCCTGGAATACTGCTTAGTCTCCCCAATCTTGAGGAGACAACCTGTTTATTTTATGCTATGTTTGGGTTATATAGGGAGGACACCCTAATGTGGTGGGTGGCTGTGTAAATCAATCTATACACCTAGTTGGTAAAAGCTCTCACTGTCTTTATAAATCTTGTCTTTGCTAGTGTGCATTTGGGATCCTTAGTGATCCATTCTGACAGTTAAATTTATTGACTAGACTTAGTAAGATACAGGATTCTGCACCTCGTTTTAGATGGCATTTGTACTGGGAGACGATATCGACAAAGAAATTCGGGCAGCCTTTCTAGAGAATGCCCCGCAGGCTGAGAATCAGGAACTGATGATAAGGGATAGATTTAAGGAACATAGGAAACTTCTAACAAAACACCTTAATAGAAAATGGGATGTCATGTTCTTGGAAACCTATATTGAACATAGAATTATCCCGAGGGGTTTGAGGGACAAGACTGTGCCGGCAGAGCATCTACACAATGACAGGTTCCTTCCTAAATGGAAGGAACTGTGTATTAATCATGGCCTCTCAATGATGGCCTTGATTATTGAGGAGGAAAAATTGCAACTTGAGGAATTAAAAATCCAGATTGATGATAGTGTCAAGGAACTTGAAAAGTTACGGGATTTCGATGAGTTTAATAAACTCAACGAAACTATTAAAAAGGAGATAGAAAAAGTCCAATTAAACCTTAAAATCACAAAGCAATCAAAATACCGAAGGGACTTAGCGGATTTTGAGAAGGACGAGATTTTTGACTTAAAAAAACAGACGGAACAGGAGTCTATCAAGAGGACGACGCCCGCGCTCCTTCTCTCGGAGGAGGAGAGGTGATAGCAGGAAAAACACAGAGGAAACACAGGGTGATAAAACGGTGGGTTTTTTAGATGTAGGACTTGGGGCGACGGAGGGGGACCGGTTACCATCATTAAGGACAAAAGAAAAGTCACCACCATGCCAAAACCCAAGTCAGGGACCTCCCAAATCAGGCGAGGAGAAACTGAGGACCAGAAGTCAGAGGAAACATTGATTGAACCCCCAAAGATGGAAGGATATGAGGACATGAAGGTGATTAATCTGTCTAACTTCCCCTTGGAGGAGAGACATATCAAACTGTTACAAAGGGGCATGTCCTTCGCCCCGACAAGTATGATGGACGAGTTTACCGTCTACAAAGACGTGGCCCTTTTCCTTAGAAAAGTATTATTGCGTTCTTTCTATGACACTCCTAAGAATGACGTGGACCAATCCCCAGAGATAGACCTAATGGAACAGGAGGCACTTGAGGCTCTAAGCTCCCTATTAGAGGAGATAGAGGGTCAAGTCGAGGTGGTAACCCCTGACAGATGACCTTCCAACCTGACGATGCGTTCCACGAAAATGCCCCCACTTAGTAAGAACAAATGGCTAAGTCTATTTTTAGAACTAGTGCAAATTGAACTTGCTAAGATCGACTGGGGATCTGGTGTAAGGGATAACCTAACCAAAGAAGAAATGAGAGCACTAAAGGAACTACGGGATGCCAAGAACTTAGTCATAAAACGTAGTGACAAAGGGGGCAACGTGGTACTACTGAGTGAAAACCAATATGAAGGAGAGGTGAAACG
>BLSH010438701.1:253127-270369 GCA_018402905.1 Glandirana rugosa | reverse complement strand
ATGACCCAAATTCAGCTAACGGTCTGGGTGACCCCCAGTCTATGGCCCTCTGCTCTGCATCCTCGTTCGGCTCACTAGAGATCACTTCCCCCTCAGACATTGACTCCAGCCTAACTAGGATGCTTGCAGATAGGGACACAGCCAACATTTCAGGGATCCTGGGCTCCTGCTTAACAGTACTCACAGTTCCCGAGTCCCCGACCAGGCTGCAGGCCATGACAGTCTCTTCATCCCTTTCATCCTGGATCTTCACAGGGAAGCTGTTAGGTTGGTGATCTGCCCTTCCTGCAAGTGATGTCATTAAGCCTGATCCGGCCTTCTGGGATTTCCGTGGCTGCGGACGACATAGCTTTGTGTGCAGGTCCACAAAATAGTATTGTGGCTCCTGCTTGGTAGATACTCATCGAGTGAGCAGAACAATGGTCACACCGGGTCCTGGCAGCGAGATCTGCGGTTAGTATCTGGCAGTCCGGGCATATGAGACACACTCGATGACTTTCAGGGGGATTCCTCCGCTTGGCTCCAACCGGACCCCCGTGTCGATCAGGGTACGCTCCGACATTTCCAGCAACCAGGTCAGCGCTGGTACAAGTCTCCCGCCATCTCTTTCCTCATGGTGGCTGATGCTAGCTGCAGGCATGTAGCTTCTTCTAGGGCATGGCACCACCCCATGATACCAGACGAGCTGGCGCCAAATGTCCTGATAAGCAGGCTTGCTGCGTGCCATGATGCTTTACAGACACTCTGACGCTAGCAGGACTTGTCCAGACTTTCTGACTTTGAAGGTGGTTGTCGGTGGCAACAGTAAGTTGTAGTATCCACTATTCTGCTGGAAAGCACACCTCAAACACAACCTCTCCCCTTAGCAACAAGAACAGTCCCAGACATACTTTACTGTTAGCAGGAATTGGAGCAGACATTTGGAAATTGGAGCAGACATTTGCAAAGCACTTGTAATGCCCAGCTTTAGCAGAACGCTGGGCATATTTGTAATCCAGTGGTAATGTCCGGCCGTGGCATGGCACAGGACATATTTGTAATCCATGGGCGTGTTCGCACACTATGGTTGTCACGGGTAACGACACATGGTACAAGTCACTGAATTGAGGATCAGTTTTTAAGTGTCCATCCCCATCGCTGTTTTGGGGCAACTGGGTAAGTAGGCCGCAATACTGTATGGTGGCCCCCGCTGGTTGCTATGGACAACGGCACACTTATTTAGCACAGTTCAAGGGCAGAGCACACAAATCCTTTCTCCACAGTTAAGTCTGCATCGACAATAAAACAGATCATATATTCCCCTGGCTCAGTTCTCTTGCTATGAGCGACGACTGGCAGCCTTACAGGTAATCCCAGAAACGAGCCCCCAAATGTAGCCACATGCTCCCTTGGGAGTAGCTGGTAGTAGTGATTCACCTTATAGCTGCCTCAATCTCACCATATCTCACACATCCATAGACACTGATCAGGCCGGCACTTGTTTTTGTTGTTTTATTTAGGGGAAATAACTTGGATGGGGAAAAGGGGTGACTGTGGGGTGCCCCTCGAATTATGGTGCATGAACTCCATATACAGTCCTGTATATGCACAATGGTACTGCAGGCGACCTGCTTTTCCTCAGTGACACTCCTTCCCCTAACTGGCTCCCAAGTCTTCCACAGACTGTCCACAATTCCTCTCCCAGTCTGCTCCAGCACTTTCTCTTCCAGCTCTCAGGGTCTGTCACTCACTGACACCATCGGATAACTTTAAAGTCGCTCTCTCTCTGTAGCACCTCAGCTGTTCTCCTGTTCCCTTGTGCGACTCCAGGAATCACCTCCACTCCTGGCTGCACCCAAACCTCCAGGCCTCAAGGTCACCCTCCCGCAGACCTCCACAGCGCCTCCTGCTACATCTCAGACTTCCACCCGACACTCTCCTCCAGACTGACCCAGCCCAGAGTATGATGACACCTCTTGTCCCACCTCCATTCTGGAAAGTTCCAGTGCCTCTCAGAAGAAGGCAGGGGAGTTTAGAGACATCATCTGTTGGGCTGCCCCAGTCCTACTTGAGCCACTCCCCAAGCCCAGATCAAAACATTCAGGCCTGCACACACAGTCAGGCTTAACTAAACTTTGCCTCTCCTAGCAAAAACTCACCACAAAACGCACCTATACTATGGGGGCGCTACATTTACAAAAAAAGAATACATTGTACAAAAAAGTGACAGGTTCAGTTTGCACATTCAGTACAAATGATAACAGTGTACGCAGTGGACAGTAAACCATAGCACCCAGAATTCAGCTTGCTGGAGGGAACTAATATTTCTGATTTCTGGTTGCTATGGGTTTCTGTACATCATCATTGCTCTATGCTGGCTTATTGATTGACTTCAATTTGGCAAAGAGCAGAAGTCAGCGAAGGATTATATCCCAGTGCACCATTCCAAACTACCATCATAGAGCAGACACACAACTGCTAGTGAATACCATAATTATAGAGTTACTTGCAGAAGCCACACTGTTGGAATGAATACAATCCATATCCCTTGCCATCCTATTAACATTCAGTTTATTTTACTGTGCTTAACTCTAGCCCTATGACTCAATTATATAAAACTGACATTCATTGAATACTCCTGAATATAAAATACATCTAAACTGAAAATTACTATCATATGTCACAATTTAATGATTAATGTAAAATGGAATCTATTAATATCAGTTCAAATAACTTGAAGGAAAAAAAACATTTTGCTGCTCTTCATTTCCAAATGTTAATCGTCCCAGACAGATGTTTTTGTTTTATCATGAGTCGCTTGTGCAGATTTATTTAATCAACTTTAACTGTAGTGGTATCACATAAAAATACTTAAAGTGATATTAAACCCTCAACTTTTAGGTACTTTCAGCAGATGACATAATCACTGAACATGCAGCTTTTTTATCTTTTAATCCTTGCCTATGTTTCAGTTTAAGCTGGTGTCATGATCTCTGCCCTAGGTTTCCTGTTTTCAGTTAGGTCCTTTCTCTTGCAGTGTCCTATAGAGCCACCCTTGCCTGCAGAGACTAGAGTTATGTCTCCCTACATTGTGTGCATCAATAGAAACACACAGCCCCATGGCCTAGGATGGCAGGGAGATTATCTGCTTATTCTTCCTCCTACCCTTTGCTTTCGCCAATATAAAAGACTGGTTTCAGACTGCACTTTCCACTGTTAACTTTTTCCTGTGAACACCAGAGGTTTAGGAAGTGGTCCTGAGAAAGCAGAGCCAGAAGCATTGAAAGTTGTAAACTGTAAGTGCTGGGGTAAGAAGTTTAAAAAAATAATTAATTTTATTGTGCCTAATGTGTTAGGCTAAAATACTCTGAGGGTTTAATGCTATCTTAAAGTGTATTTCTATCCCAAACTTTTCTCCTCGCCTTCTGTCTTATGGACAACCTGTTCTGTTTAATACAATTTCCTATTGTAAGGACTAAATACAAAATTAATGTCCCCTGCTTTTTTCAGGAATCCATGCTAATTGGTTTGTGATAAGCTGGATTTTTTAACTCAACCTCTTTCAGTGTAAATATAAACACCATACAATATCCCTATATATACCGTATTTATCGGTGGATAACACGCACAGGCGCATAACACGCACCTTAATTTTAAGAAGTTTCAGGAAAAAAACGTACATTTTAAATAAAGAACTTTGAAGAAAAATAAGGGTCAGTGCCCATCAATACAGCCTTATCAGTGCCCATCTGCATCCTCACCAGTGCCCATGAATGCAGCCTCCCCATTGCCCATCAATGCAGCCTGATCAGTGCCCATCTGCAGCCTCACCATTGCCCATCAATGCAGCCTGATCAGTGCCCATCTGCAGCCTCATCATTGCAGCCTGGTCAGTACCCATCTGCAGCCTCGCCATTGCCCATCATTGCAGCCTGATCAGTGTCCATCTGCAGCCTCGCCATTGCCCATCATTGCAGCTTGATCAGTGCCCATCTGCCGCCTCGCCTTTGCCCATCAATGCAGCCTCACCAGTGCCGGATTACACAGAGCCGGGATCTCCTGTGCACTCAGCGTTCATGGTCACACACAGTCCCGCCATTTGGCTCGGCTCGTATGATAGACATGTAGTCATGTGCTCCCTTGAGAGTGACTGGTAGTAGTGGTTCACCTTATAGCTGTCCTCAATCACACCATATTTCACACATCCGTAGACACTGACCAGGTCGGCTCTTGTTTTGGTTGTTTTTATTTAGGGGAAATGACTTGGATGGGGATAAGGGATGACTGTGGGATGCCCAAAGAATTAGAGTACACAAAGTCCATATACACTCCTGTATATGCACACTTCACTGCAGACTGTCCCTCTGCAGACTTTTACTCCTCACAGCTCTCCAGCACTCAACTTGCTGACCGTTTCACCTACAGTATTCTCTCCAGCCCTGAACTTAGTAAATCATTACGCCATTACTTCTCTCCAGCACTGAACTTAGTTTCCAGCTTGAAATGAAATTTATCAAGCTTCTCTGTTCCTTTCTCTTCACCGCCGTTAGGACATGGTGAGGTCTACTCTCAGTAGAACTTCCGGAACACCCATTACAGACCAGGGATCACAGGCCCCTGAATGTGTAGTAAAAAGTACTTGAGTGCTAGCCGGGCCTTTGATGGACTACAACTCCTAGCCCATCCTTCTTCCAGGTCCCACCAACCTGCTTTTCCTGAGTGACTCTCCTTTCCCTGAACTGGTTCCCAAGGCTCCCACAAACTGTCCACTATTCCTCTCCCAGCCTGCTCCAGCACTCTCTCTTGCAGTTCCCAGGGACCGTCACTCAACAAACTGGTGGATCACTTTAAAGTCTCTCACTGTGGAGCACCTCCACCGTTCTCCTGTTCCCTGTGCGACTCCAGGAATCATCACCTTCCTGGCTACTCCTGAACCTCCAGGCCCCAAGGTCACCCTCCCCAGACTAGGCCGACCTGTCGGGTAGGGCCCTCCACAGCGCCTCTGCTACATCTCCAGACTTCCACCCGACACTTCCCCCAGATTGGGCTGACTCACAGTATTTAAGGAGGCCTGCCCGACTGCCAATCCTGCTTGGGGATTGGTCAGGGCTCCTTAGAACACTCCAGATGGTTCCACCTATCTTCCAGCTCTCTGACCAGAAACCTTTCCCAGGTTTCTAGAAAGAAGTGGGAGGTACGGGTAACCTCATCTGTCAAGTCCACTCAATCCTCCCTGAGCCACTCCTCCCGGCCCAGATCAAAACATTCAGGCCTGCCCCTACAGTCAGGCCTGACTAAATTTTACCTCACCTAGCAAAACCATGCTAGAAAACGCACCTACATTATGGGACAGAACACTGGTTCAATGCCTAGACATGTGACATCTATGCTAGGAACCAGCCTGGAGACGGGACTATGTGTGACTGCGAGTGCTGAGTACACAAGAGATCTCGGCTGTGTAATCTGGCGGCGCTCTCCCCCTCCCACACACACACATGATTTCCCCCCTATTTTCAGGGGGAAAACATGAGTGTTATATGCCGATAAATACAGTAATTAGATTCACTGCTCAATCATAAAGTTTTTTTTAAATCAAAAGGTTTTTATTGCACACAAAAGCAAAACAATTGTACAACAATACACTTCAGTTTGTCACGTTGTAAACAAGTACATAACAAAATTACAAGTTTCTTAATAAAAAAGAAAAAAGGAAATAAAAAAGATCACAAAGGCCACATAGCATACTTCCTGTCATACTTTAGTACCACTACCCTTCTTGCGTATTTCCTCTTATCATTGTAATACTATTTATACTTTCAGTACCCCCACAAACCTTTCATTTTAGGGGCATTGCAGAAGCCTCATCTGAATAAGCTTTTTAGGGCTTAGTCCCAGCGTATCAAAACAGGGGGCCCACAGTCTGTCAAATTTGTCAGGCCTCCCCCTATGCTAATATAAGTACCGTTCCAGGATAAGAGCATTTTCCATATGGTGTATCCACAATTTAACAGTGGGATGGCAGACTTCCATCCCATAAGGATGGTTTTCCTAGCTTGGAACAGGGCTTGGGAGAAAGCAACCCTCGTTATCTCCTCCAGGACCACCACCTTCAGAACACCTAGCAGACAACAAATCGGGTCAAGGGGAACATTTGAAAGAATTTTTAAACCAACGAGTGTGGCAAGAACCCCACTCGGATATCTGTGGAGCTTGGGGCACTGCCAGAGAAGATGCACTAGGTCACCGGGCACCAGTTTGAATTTACCACATAGCGGGTCAGGTAGTCTACCCATTTTATTAATTTTTCAGGAGTATAATGTGTTCTTTGCAGTATATATGGTTTGGATACTTTTTGCGAGACATTCAGAGAGCAGGTGTTGACAGCCTGAAGGGCTTCCTTTCATTGATCACATGCATGAATCTATCCATTATACATAGAGGGGGGTGGGGAGGATAGAGGGGGCGGCACCTGTGAGCCCTTAATGAATGGGCCGCCCCTGCAGCTGGGCCTCCAAGCCCTCTGGAATAGATTCTGCCTCCGTGCCAGTGAGCAACAGCCGGGCCAATAGGCCCTCGGGGGTTGGAGGACATGGCTCCTATCAAATGCTGTAGTTGTGCAACCAGGTAGTATAGCCTGGGGTTGAGGAGTGCCAGATTCCCCCCTCCCCGTCTTTAGGATACTGCAGTTGCTCCAGTTTAATCCTGGGGGATGGGTATTTCATAGTAGCAATCAGAAAAGAGAGTTCACCACTCTGAATATCTTCAGTGGGATAACTATTGGTGTGTTGTGGAGCAAGTATAGAAATTGGGGCATAAGAATCACCTAGATAAGGTAAGTTTCCAGGCCAGGGACATTTTAAGTTGGTTTCATATATTTATCTTGTCTCAGAATTGGGTCAGTAATGGGTATATGTTTAGGTTGCAGTAAACAGTAAGTGTGGGGAAATTTGGATGCCTAAGTATCTGAAGGAAGAGTTATTGGAATAGGGAAGGGGAGCACAGCCGGCTGCCCAGGCGCATCGTCTAGGAGCATCAAAGCGAATTTGGATAATTTTAAGGCCTGAGTAATGGCCAAAATCTGAAATAATGGGCATAACCTCAGATAAGGAGATATGTATATCCCCCCAGGAAAAGTAGTATATCATCAGCATAGAGCATGAGCTTTTTTCATGCAAATCCAGTGACATGTGGACAATCACGCACCTGAGCAGCGAGGGGCTCCAATCATAAAGTTGCATGAATATTTTTCAGGGAGAGAATCTTTAAAATGAACGTACTCTGGCCTAAAAAGTGCTGAGGAGCAGGCACCTTGTGATGTCTTAAAGTACCCATGTTAGTCTTCAGTTCAAGCCCGGTGCCCCTGTTAACCCCCTTGGATCCTAGGCCAAAGCTGTATATAGAGATTTGACTTCTCCCTAAAGCTAAGGGTAATTCCTGGCCCTCCTGTCCTACTTTAATCATTCAGCTGTAAAATGCTAGATCTTCAGTGGGCAGTAGAGGCTCTAGCATTTGACAGTTGAATGGTGAAGGTAGAGTTAATGCCAGTAGAAGGAAGGGCTTCATCTCAATTTGGGGCAGGGCTGCCAACCATCAGTAAATTTACTCGCAGTTTGTAAAAATAAGTGACTTTTACAACTCTCTGTAAATATCAGGGGCTGATAATTAGTCATTCTGTGTTGACTTGAAGTGTAAGCCAGGCAAATTACTTGTTATGTGTATTGCCAGTGCTTCCATATCATATTTATACTGTTAAATTATGAATTGTCTTCATCTTTAATGGAAGTTCTGTTATTTTTTCAGGTTGTCAGTAAAAAAAGTGCTCTGTCAGTAAATGTCCCATGTTTTGTCAGTAAAAAATGTCATGGAAGGTTGGCAACCCTGATTTGGGGCAGGATTTTAATATGCATGTATAACTTTCATTTAGGACCCAAGGGGCTCCACAAGGACACATGGATTAATATGACTAGGATCAGTGAGTCAGTGATCAATGAAAATCCATTGATTCACTGATTCTGGTCATATCTGACTTTTTACACAGTAAGCAATCATACGCTATTGACTGTGCCACTTCTGAGTCCCTAAACCATTTCACTGTACCTAAGGCTGAATTCCAGGAATTCAGCCTCTTTCTTGCTCAATATGGGTTAATATGGGTTTAGTCCAACAAAATGCATGCTGACTCCTGGGCTTATCTCTTTAATTTTAACTTACAGTTTTACTGCGCACTGGGATCACCGCTATCACTAATCTTCTGGTGCTCTGAAAAGAGACATGCTGCAATTGGGCAAGAGGAGGGGAGGAGTGGGCAGAATGACTACATATGATTCTGCAGTTGCAGAAGCTTAGACTAGAAGGTCCAGTGTTGGAGTGCCAGTAGTATAGCTCCAGCTATGCTCCTGGTGCTTAGTAAAAAAGTAAATCCTAAATGAAAGAGATAAGTCCGCAAGGTGGCCTGAATTGTGTTAGACTTCACCTAAAGTAATCCCATGCATTTTAGAAAGTGTCTGTCTATGTGCCCCTGCAATGATTTGGCTGTCTGTTATCCTTTCTGTCTGTGGTAATTTCCATAGCCACTGGTGAGACAGAAAGCAAGGGTCAACCTATGCTGCTCCAAAAGTTAACTACATCTGAATGGTGTCAGCTTGAGGATTTCTTCTTCTTAGTTCCCAAACCAAATCCTTTTTGCTTTCATGAAAAACCCAAGCACTGATAAAGTCCCTGAACTACATTGGCTGTCCTACTTTACCTAAGTTAAAGCTGATTGGACTCTTTGATTTAATGACCCAGCTCTCTTGTTGCATTTCATACTTTTTGGACTTTCAGTCTGTATTTTTTCCCCAGGTAGAGGCACCAGAGCAAGTGAGCTCCAAAGAATTGACTGACTTGAATTAGGAGATATGGGAGGTTCAGTGCCTTCCCAACACTCTTTCTAAACTATTCTACACAGATAAATTAACATCTGGCAGGGGTTTAACCTTTCCCCTATCTATCTAAAAAAAAAAAAAAAAAAAGATTTGGGCTAAAGTTAGACCTTAATGTGCATTTATGTGTTCACAATACTATTCCATTCTCTATTCAGAAATGAAATATTGTTAGTTGTCAGGGAAATATAATCCAGAGGAAAATTTCTTCATGGTCCATATACACTCTCTATTGATATAATAGTACAAATAATACGACATCACTGATTGGGTATGCAGTTCCAACCAACATATAACCAAGAAAAGGTAACTCAGTTCATGTTCAGTTCTGTTTAATGGCCTCCAGGGGATTTTTTTCAAACAGTAAGAAAAATAAATGTGTTTTTCACATATTGGACTGTACATTTAACTTTCTTCTTGGCTACTGTTGCATGCACATAGATGTATTACATTACTGCCAATTATATGTTAGCTTCCTGCCTGCTGTGTAAATGTTCCTGGGCTTGACCGCTGCAGACACAACCAAAACCAAGCAATGTTCCAAAGGAAAGAACACACAGTTCTAATTTTGGAAACATCCAGGCCATTTCATTCCGAAGTTGACAAATTATTTAACAAAATGGTCTGCGGTTTATTTTCTTAGAGCAAACTACTGGAATAAGGAATGAAATTATGCAATTGCTGTGATACATTCTTTTTCCAATACATGGCAGCTACTATCTACTGTATGCAAAAAAATATAATATAATGACTAGTAATTATGCTTTGGACAGCATATAAATATAATAATAAATATATACACTATATGATGGATGAGACGCTCACAGGACTTGACACAAGGAATGTTTTGGTGGGACGAACCCTACCTATATCAAGACAACCAGCAATGGTAATGAAAACTCCTAAAACTAAGCCCCGTACACACAGGCCGAATGTGGACGACATCTGCCGGTTCAGTAAAAACTGGGTGACATTCGGCCCGTGTGTATGCAAGCCAGTCCAACAGAAGACAGCTGTTTGTGCAGCTTCTGTCTTCTGGAAAACCAGCAGCTGACCGACTCCTGATCAGGTCTTTCTGAGAGTGCTGATCGGAGTGTTCTGGCTGGGCGGCGCAACCCCTGTCAGAACACAACAGCTCAGAGGGGGAGATCACTTTATTAACATGGGATCATTAGTAAAGCAACTACGACCGGAACTGACATTTTTTTTTTGGGTCAACTGGTGGTTTTAACGGAAAAAACCTCATAGTGTGCACTAGGCTTAACACTTCTATATCCCCTGCCCTACATGTGATAATACCACCCACAGTGAAAAACACAATAGCTTATTAGCTGTGAAAACCACTGTCAACATGAGCATAAATACTTACAGTAAAAAGTCAAACATGTACTCAACGGCTAATAATATACCAAACAAATGCAAATAATGTTTAAAATGAACAACTGATGATTTTCAGAAAAGCATGCAAAAGAATATATAACAATGTATTGTAATACTAAAAGGGAAAAGATCCTGAACATACCGCTGTCAATAAAAGAAATCTAAACCCACCCACAGATCAACACTGTCCATCACTTGTGGGCAGCCCGCAGGTCACATTCCAACGCCTCTATGTTTTTAGGGATACCAATCAGGCAGTTAGTACTGTAAACCAGCATGTCGCGATGTATGCTTGCTGTGGTGAATGCTGTTAGTGACAGCAAGAACATTGCTGTGGCAGAACAAATAACCCAATGGACAGGTTTCTTATAAACAAAAAAAGGGCAGAGAGACAAATAGTAAAAATACAAAATGGTATGTAAATATAGTAAATGCAGTCAACCAGACCAATACATTTAGGAAAACTATAAGCATATAGGTTAAAAAAGTTGCCATAAAATTAGTAGGCTGATGCTGAGCCAGGGCTAGAACACAGAAATGGTGATTCTCACAGTTATAAGAGAATAAGTAAAATATACTGACTGCCACCTCTGGCCTTATCAAATCAAAAGAGGCTGATGTGAATGTGCAATGCATGCGTAAATTGACAACGCTATATAAGTACCTGAAATAAATAAAATAAAAATAAAGAGGCGGACAGCAACCACAAGCAACTGGGGACCAAGCAGTGCAGTCAAACCACCCATGTTCACCTCCCTTTTAAAGGTTACTATGCTTAAACAAAAAAAAAAATTCACAAAAAATGGTGTAGTGTCATCCATGAAGGAGCAGCTGGCTTTTTTTGGGTCCTCTTTGCCCTGCTCCGATAATGACTTGCCCATGTATCTGTACCCGACACTAGCAACACATCTGTTACATTTTAAATCGCCTTTATTTAACAAAAAAGCTCTGTAAGGAAAAGGATGGGTTAGACAGGATATGAAACAATAAACCATAACAAGCATTGTTGTAACAGCAATTAGAAGAAGCAACTACCTTATCTAGAAGGAAGGGGCTCTACTTGGATCATTGGCCAGTGAACAATCAGATAATGTTCTGCTGGTGTCGGGGCCTTTGTGGTGGTGCCCTTGCTCCTTAGTGGGGGTATTTGTAATCCCAGGGAAGAGGCAATTCAGTCTCAAAAACAAGCAGCAAAGGCGGTTAATCAGGAAGAGGCCTCTCACCACTGTAGCAGGTCCTGAGAGGGCCAGCTAAAGAGTCCAACTTCTCCAGCAGACATCAGCTGTCAACTGATATAGCTCTCTGGAACAATATCTATGGAACAAATCTAACAGTAGACAGTTCTCTGGGTACAGTAACAAACGCTCACCATTCAACAATATAATAGGAACAGCCTACTTGGGCTTCTTAGCCATACTAGAAGAACACCAGTCATGTGGTCCAGCAGGTCTCTCTCAGTGGCATGTGTGTCTCTCCTGGCCCCTGACAGCTCTTCGCATTAAAGTGGTCATAAACCCTTACATATACCCACGGAATCAACAAGCCTGTGGTGATACACAGAGATTAAACAAATCCTTCTGCATAAGTTGCACCTGTTTATCTGCATTCCCCACATCTCTACAGCAAAACACACAGATCAAAGGCTATTTCTCAGCTCCAGCAGACGGGGGCAGGGACTTGATGTCACACATTACACAGCATAAAGTGGTGAGTTGAATATAATCTGACCTGAGTGGAGGGAATGGACACCCCATAGTCTCATAGGGAAAAATGCACAGCAGAGGCTGTCAATCACCGTCTGTGTGCTGAAGGGGGGAAGGTTAATTTTCAAGGATTCTGTGGTGTCAGCATGATTTGTTAGAAGTGAGTAATGCAGATAGCAGACTAATGACAAAGGAAACATAAATCACAGTAGGTGCCTTGGATTGAGGCAAGTACACAGTATAGAGGGGTGTGCTCTGTTCATTTTTAATTTCAGAGGTTTACAACCACTTTTAAGGAGTTATATGGTCACACTTTCATTTTATAATATCAGCGGTGTAATAGCAATACAAACAATAGTTATTTGACAAACCAGCTTCTCCTCTGCTGTTTATATCCCATGGTACCTTGCAAGCAGTGAATCCAGTAATTCCTGTCAACGTTTGTCGCCATTCCACGAGCGGGCACAATTTTGAAACATGACACGTTGGGTATAAATTTACTCGGCGTAACATTATCTTTCACAATATAGAAAAATATTCAGCTAACTTTACTGTTGTCTTATTTTTTAACTCAAAAAGTGAATTACTGTAGATACCCAATTTATGCCCATCGAAAACGTTGACATGCTCCTTGGATTTTGGGCCAATCTATGTGGCTAGACTGCAATGAAATCTTATATATGTGGTATGTTCATA
The DNA here is from genome assembly GCA_018402905.1 of Glandirana rugosa. Taxonomy (NCBI): domain Eukaryota; kingdom Metazoa; phylum Chordata; class Amphibia; order Anura; family Ranidae; genus Glandirana; species Glandirana rugosa. Next base: position 257,690 of record BLSH010438701.1, on the reverse strand, counting down.
CTCAGGACAAGTAGCAGAATGTGTTTTGTGGTATAATTCTAATTATGCACGTGCTATGAGTGAGAAATATCTTATTAATTGTCAGCTGCCATGGCACTTTGGGCTTCAAGAAATGTGATCAGTAGTTGAGAAATAAAAATGTATGCCCCTTGAAAGCCTAAAGGTGCTCCTTCGATTTTGGAACCCTCTATGCATCTCAGCAGTGAAAGAGTCTCATACATGTGGTATCCCCATACTCGAGAGGAGTTGAGGAATGTGTTTTGGTGTGTAGTTATACGTATGCCCTTGCTATGTGTGGGAAATAACTTGTTAAATGCCACCTTTATGAAATAAAAATCACATTTTATTTAGATTCTTCATTTTCTCAAAACATTGTGAAAAAAATTACAAGTTAAAAAAACTCACCATGCTTCTTACTAAATACCTTAGAGTGTCTACTTTCCAAAAATTGGTTATTATGGCTAATACATCAGGGTTGAAACATAGATTCTATATCTTTCACACAGGCTAAAAAATACACACATATTTGCTTTTTATGAAGAAATATAGAAAAATACATGTTGGCCTAAATTTAAGAAGAAAGATTATTTATTTGCAAAGTTTTATAGCAGAAACTAAGGGAAACAGTTTCTTATTTCAAAATGTATTTTTATTTAAAAGGTATTTTTTTTTTTTTAAAAAGCCAGCGGTGAATAAATACTACCAAAAAAAGCTATATCTGTCTCAAAAAATATATATAAAATTAGTATGGGTGCATTGTTGCATGACTGAGTAATTGTTACAGGATCACAGTGTTGAAAGCTGAAAAATGGATGGGGGATTAATATGCCAGGGCTCAAGTAATTAAAATTTATATTCTTTACTAAACAGAATTTAAAAGAAAATGTTTTTGCTTTGGTACATTTTCCCCAGCCTAGAAAAGCCCATTATTGTTCTTTAATATTCACTGACTTCAATGGGGGTCCAGATTCCGCACCTGAACTTTAGTAATGTTCGCCAAACCCACCTCAAACCAAACCTAGGTACATTCAGCTCATCCCTGCTGAGAACAAAGCTGCTAAACAGTCCAATAAACACTCATGACTACAGCATAGATACTAATACCCAGTTTAATAAGCAAAGGTCAAAGTTACCATAAAGCCATCCAGTTGCTGCCCATCCAATAGGGGCACATGGGCGCCGCTCCCCCATCCCTGCATCCAGCCCCCTGATCTACATGCAGGGTGCCGGTCACATGGATCCCAATCAGGGTTTTTTTTTTAAGCACATGATTAGAGCCAGGGGCTCTAATTGGCTTAAAAAAAGGGTGGGCGCGGGGCGCAGAGCACTGCGCCCAAAGCCCACCCAGTTGTTCGCTTTTGTAACACTGAATCTCCTCCCGGCCAATCAAGAAGTGGGTCCCGAGACCCGTCCCCCGATTGACTGAAAGGAGATCCAATCTGAATGGCCACTAGGAGGAGGAGGGAGGAGATGCAGGGGAAGCAAGGAAGCAGCCGCTCACAGCCCGAAGAGAAGCCGTTGCCGCCTGCTGCCTGGAGCGCTGCCTGTGAGATGGAGTAAGTGCAGTGCCCCGACTACTGATTGACCGACCCGGGGGGGGGGTGCTGCCATGACTCCCGTGACCCGGCCGGCCGACCGACCGAGGGTGTGGATGCCATCCATGACCCGACTGACTGGGTAGCGGCGGGTGGATTGTTTGCCGTCTCCTCCCCCCCAAAAAAACCACCAGCCACCACTGAAGCCATCCCTCATGGAGGTTACCTGTTAAATCTGCTCAATCCCTTCTGAATATACTTTTTGTGCATTCAGCTTATGTAATTTTATCTACTTGTAAGTGGGCACCTATATTGAACCCAATCAGTATTTTGTTGTTGTTTTAACGCAAATAAGCAAATATGGTAGTTTTGGATATATAAATGCAGCCAATGGCCCCCTTAGGCGTGGCTGGTAGTTGTGGTTCACCTGTCACTCTGCCCTCAATCACACACTTTTCCTCACATCTGGAGTCATAGTACAGGCCGGTACTTTGTTTTGTTGTTTTATTGGGGGAATAAACTTGGATGTGGTAGGGATGACTGTGGGATGCTCAGTAAATCAATGAATGGAACCATACTATATACACCGAGAGTATATACACTCCTCTTCCTCCAGCACTGACACTTGCTGACTGTTGTAATCCTTACTTCTCTACTGTGCACTACTTGTTCTTCCAGGCCTGAAAGGCAATTTATCAGGCCTCCATGACACTTGTTCCTTCACCACTATCATTTAAGGCATTTCTCATTCGGTTAGTTACTTTGCATAAATTGCTGGGGTATAAACATAAAACAGCTCTTGCAACACAGAGTTAACGGCAGAGAATGCGCAAATGCAGAAAAAGGAAGGAGAAAGGAAGAGGAGGAAAGACGAGAAAAGAGAGGAAAGGAAGAAAAGAACGCCAAACGTAGTAGCGCAAAAGAAGAGCCAATTAACTTTTCCAATGTTTATAGAGCCGGTTGGACCTTAAAGAAAAATATTTTGTTAAGTACCAGTGAGCTGTTCCCTCCAGATCTCCCAGTGTACGTTAAATAATTTAGGTTTCTCCAAGTTGTTGATTAGTAAGGACTCATACGTATAGTGAGTATGAACTAAGGCTAAAGCAGAGATTCGGAGATTTGTTGGACTTCCAATTCCTAGCTATTAGGGTTTTGGCTGCGAGGAATATATGAGTGATAACAGCTCTGAAACTAGGAGGGAAGCGCTCTATGCCCGAGCCCAGGAGAGCCAAGGCTGGGTCTGGCTGCGTGAGATAGCCCGTAATGAAGGAATTTTTCCTAAAGATGCCGTTCCAAAAGCTGGTAACACTTTTACACCTCCAAAAAACATGCATAATATTTCCAATTTTTCCACAATCTCTCCAACACAGAGGGGAGCTATTCTGAGAGGATTTAGAGTGAGGGGAGTGAGATACCACCTCAGGGCTAGCTTCTGATATGATTCTGATATGATTCCCAGTGGTTTATGCATTTAGATGATTTGTAAATTGTTAAAGCGGCTTTACGCCATTGTTGGGTTGTAAAGGATTGGTCTAATTCAGCTTCCCATTTTAGATTGTGTGAAGATTTGGAGAAGGTCAATTTTTTGGGGGGAAGATTATAGAACAGGGAGATCCCTTTTATCCTATGCGCCGAGTTAGTATAGAATTCTCATGCTTCCCTCTGTAGATGCATTTTATGAGTTTTCAGGGAGTTAAGGAGATGGGAGACTTGACTGTGCATATAGTAGTCTGATTTTGGAAGAGCAAACTCTTGTGGTCTCAAAAGGACTTCAGCGTGTCCCCGCTATAAAGGTGGGAAACACTCGTGAGTCCCCCGGTGACCCACCGTGATAGGTCTATGTTGGGTATTATCTCTGAGAAAATTTTAATGGGAACAGGAATTTCAGCTGATTGATGTAGGGTCGTCTCCATGCAGTAAGGATAGCTTGGATAGTTAAGGGAAGCTGGCGGAGAGAGTGAGGCCTCTATACATTTGCTAGTAAAATGTTTTGAGATTTTTGGAGGGGATTATGTCTTGCTCCACGGCTCGCCATGCAGCCGAGGTTGTCAAGTCGAACCACGTATGGAGCTGTGTGAGCACCGAAGCGTAGTAGTAGTCTTGAAGGTCTGTATAGCCCATACCCCCTGCGGTTCTATGTTTGATTAGGGTAGTTTTGGCGCATCTAGGGCACTTAGATTGCCATACATAGTTTTGTAAGAGGCCATTGAGCGCCTTCAAGTAGCTGGGTTTAAGTGGCATGGGTAGTGTGCGGAACAAGTATAATATTTGCGGGAGAATCAGCATCTTAAAACGAGGCCAAACGCCCCATCCAAGATAGTTCCAATTTAGCATATTTTCCCATTTCTTTGGTAATTTTTTGATTAAGGGTGGGAAGTTAGCTTCAGCTAGCTTGGAAGGATCATGTCAAGGATACCATATGCAGGTATCCAGCAGGGATGATCAGATCAGTTGGCTGCACTTAAAGGAATCAGGATCAGGTGTAAGGTGAAAATACCAATATATTTATTAGACAAATAACACACACTTCCAACACCAAACACCAGCAAACATAAATAAGCAAGTAAAAGATGAAACACACCAAACCCCAAAATAAACACCTATCTGACTAACTAAATACAAATGAAGAAAACACACACATATATAATAAGCAACCAGGGATACCAGATAAGGGGAACAGGGAGCCAGGTACCGGGAACAGAAAGAGAGCAAGGGAGCAGGTTCAGGAATCAAGTCTCTGGGTCTGGATCGCAGATCAGGGATCAGAGCAGGTCAGGTTCAGGCATGGACACAGCTTGCAGGGAAAACACTGAAGCATTGGGACAGGGAGCAAGGCGGGCTTATATAGTCCCAGCAGACCCATCAGGTGCAGCTTAATGGCCTGTGAGCTCAATCTCCTGGGAGACACCCGCTGGTGGCCACCAGAACTACACCATTTGGTTTTCCCAACACTGCCACCAGCAGGTGACCCAAGCAAGGACACAGGTCCTGACAGTTCCCCCTCCTTGAGGAGCGGCCTCCGGACGCT
>BLSH010438701.1:218306-234016 GCA_018402905.1 Glandirana rugosa | reverse complement strand
AAGTTTTCGTCCCCGGTAAATGTCCACATACTTCCTTACTTCTTTGGTTTTGGTAAAGACAATACCGTTACACCATTAGACATTAAGACCTCTCTACCTAACAAACTTTTAGCTTCGCGTTGTGGTTCCAAAATCTCAGGTCTCACAACAAAATAAGGTTTGTGCATTCATCATTCACGTTGTCAGTCAAGTAAAGTCCTCGGTACGTCGTGGGGGAAGTACTCCTGGTGTTGTACTATACTTTTATATTAATCTTATCTTATTTTTTCTACGTTCCAGAGTTATTACGTATATCGACACAAAAAGCACCTATCACTATAGGGGGCGCTACATATAAATATGCATTATTGAGACCTTGCATCTTTTTTATTCTATTCTAATTATATTTTCATATCATGTTGTGGTCCTCATGAAGGGGGTGCTGCATGGCTCCTGAAATGAACTGACTGTTGCACTTACTACTTACGTGTTTGGAATAAAACAACACTCTGGACTCTAAAACCTTGGTGTTGCGCTTCGATTTTCAAACAATCCATCTCTCCAGAATTACAGATTACCACATTGCCATAACAGAAATGGTTTTGGTTTCTTCATTCCTTCATACACCTGTAAATGGCCCCTGCTTTTGAACTTAGGGAGTAACCCTAAGTTGTCTCACACAGCTGACATGTCCAGGTAAAGCCTTTCTGCTTGTTCTCATTTATGATATTATTTTATATAGGTATTTGTAGCTGGAACTGTTAATTGAACCTATTTACCTAGCCAAGAAGTGTTCATGCAGTGGCTTTCTTGTGTGACATTTGCCTTTCTGCAGTGTTACCAGATCCCCTGTGAACCCTTTTCCCTCTCGCTCACTTGGAAACCTTAACCTCCACTGCATTGAGACAAACACTCATCTCAAGCTCACTTGATGCCTCCCAATTGGTTCCCCTAGATCTATCAGATCTCTGACTGGCACTGATGTTACCTTCTCTCTTGTTCGGGTTCCCACATGTACTCTCTCTTCTGTGCATCTAGCAATCTCTATTTCAAACATAGTAAAGCTCTCCTGTGCAGTTCTGTTCACCATGCCACTTCTTAAAGCTTATGGCTCTCTGTGCAATGAGGCTGTCACTGTTGCTCCAATGTGACCACAACCAGACATACAGGGAAGCCTATTTTCCAGCTAAAGCTGTATAGATCACTTCAGGAATGCTGAGGTATGAAAACATTTTCAGGGTGCCTTGACCAGCGGCGGCTGGTCAATAAGGGGTGCTTGGGCGTCGCCTCCCTGCCGCTGACAAGAAAAAAAGAGTCAGCCCGACCTCCTACAGGAGGCACTGAAATATTGACTTTTTTTTTTGGCTCCTTGCTGTCTGCTGACACCAAGTAGTGAGCTGATTGCTCAGTCATAAAAGTGAAAGTAAGTGCGCCAAAGAGGCGCACTTGCTTTCACTAATTGGCTACCGTGAGCCAGTGACTGACTGGCATTGGATGCTGTGGGTGGGGGCGGGACTGTGGCGGACGTGCTGGCTGTGTGATTACTCAGTCCCGCCTCACTCGCCGCACACCATCCACTCCAGCATGCTGTCTGCAAATGAAGCTCTGCACAGTGTCAGCCCGCTCTCCGCAAGCCAATCTCTGCACACTGCTGCCTGCCTATTAGATGGGGTAAGTGCGGGACTTGTCCCGACTTCGGGGGGGGGGGGTGCCACCGTAGGGCTCTGTATACCCTATCTGGTGACTGCATACCATATCTGGGACCCTGTATACCCTATCTGGGACCCTGTATACCCTATCTGGGGCTCTGTATACCCTATCTGGGACCCTGTATACCCTGTTTTGGACCCTGTATACCCTATCTGGTGACTGTATACCCTATCTGGGACCCTGTATACCCTATTTGGTGACTATATACCCTATCTGGGACCCTGTATATTCTATCTGGGGCTCTTTATACCCTATCTGGGACCCTGTATACCATATCTGTGACTGTATACCCTATCTGTGACCCTATATACCCTATCTGGGACTCTGTATACCCTATCTGAGGCGCTGTATACCCTATCTGGGACCCTGTATACCCTATCTGGTGACTGTATACCCTATCTGGGACCCTGTATACCCTATCTGGTGACTGTATACACTATCTGGGGCTCTGTATACTGCTATCTGGGGCTCTGTATACTGCTATCTGGGGCTCTGTATACTGCTATATGGTAACTGTATACTGATATCTGGGGCTCTGTATACTGCTATCTGGGGCTCTGTATACTGCTATATGGTGACTTTCTATACCCCTATCTGGTGACTCTGTATACTGCTATATGGTGACTCTGTATACTGCTATATGGTGAATCTGTATACTGCTATCTGGAGCTCGGTATACTGCTATCTGGGGCTCTGTATACTGCTATATGGTGACTCTGTATACTGCTATCTGGTGCTCTGTAAATGTATACTGCTATCTGGTGACTCTGTATACCCCTATCTGGTGATGCTGTATACCTTATCTGGTGATGCTGGGCTGTATACTCCTGACACAAGGGGTGGAAACTATAAGGGATGGGGCTTATGAGAAGTGGGAGGGGTTAAAAAGGAAGGGCGGGTCTGGCGCCCCCCCATCCTAAAATTTCACCAGCCGCCACTGGCCTTCACACATAAATTGTTCCATGCCTGCGTATCGGCAACCTGACTATAAAGAATGTCATGCCACATGTCACCTCCTCACACCAGCTCATGCATTTCCCTTACTTCAGTGTCCATCTGCTATCTAGGCTCTATAGAACCCCCAAAACCAACCTTTGTCAAAGCATATTCTTTAATAATAAGGGGAATCAACCATGGACATGAATGTTATGTTTACATGTAAAGAGCACCTGTCACCTCCTTATTTATCAATAGCCCCATATGAACTGACACTAAGGTATAAATGCCCCTTACAGGAAACCATGCCTGTGTTTGACTCTTAATGAGTTAACTTCTGTATTTATAAGTTAGCAGCATTGTGACTAGATAGCAATGAAAAATGTTACTTTTCACGTTGTCCTTCTGGCTGACAGAGTTAATTTGGATAAATATGAGCTAAAGTAAACAACTGCAATATTTCCCCTGGGTAGTCCTAGCTGTGTTTTATCAAATGTATATTTTAAGCCACTAAAATGCCGTTTTTTGTCAATTATGTCACAGCAAAAAGAAAACAGCTGTATATTTCCCTCTGTCTCTCTTACCTAAAATGTACCACATGTCTAATGGACAACTGCATTCCAACACTTGACCTAGGAAATTCCAGTCTTCAGCACACAGCTCTCTAGTGCTGGGCTGTGCAGATATATTAAAAAGAAACACCATTGTCCCTTTACAGACAAACTACTATACACTATTTTTTTTTATTTCATTAGTAAGCTGCAACTTTGAAAATGTAAATCACAATTGTTTTGCAAAGAAACAAAGTGCATATGAATTGTAAAAAAAAGTGATTATGTGTATGCGCTAAACTGTCCCAAAGTCCTAAAACAAAAAACATTCCAGATTTTCCCTATATAGTTACATACAGTAAGTACAAACTGTCTGGGATTTGCCTGAACAGTGCCACATCTAGGTGCGCTGTCCTGAGGATGCCTGATGCCTGCCTGATGCCTACCTAGTGTCCAGGGATGGGTATGGAGATCACAGCATCACTCTTATTTGTTACTAAGCATGCCAAACAATAATGAGGAGGGATCACGACAGCAAGTAGGTGGTTCCCGCATAATTGGAGGTGGAACCAGTTGTAAAAGTGGGTATGATTTGGGAGAGACATCTGAGGTGGGTGTGATTTGTGTGGACTTTAGGCAGGGGTGACAGTGTCCCAGGGATTGAGACAAATCCATCAGCAAGTAAACTGCTACAACATACATCTTTAAAGTTGTATTTCCCAGCTTGTAGACACCATGTCAGTAGCATCTACTCCTGATGAAGTTAATACATATTCATGAAACACGTAGAGATTTATGATGTGTTTTAACTTATTGGGTTGTAATTGATACTTTGTGGAATCATAAGACAGATGCTTGAAAACAAGATTGAAAACATGAATATGAATATTTTCATAGTGAATTAGCTTATTGTTTTTAACTATGAAACTTTTTTCTTTACTGATGTATATAATACAAAAAACTTTTTATGAATTTTGTTTGTTTTTGATGTGCCTAAAAAAAGTCCCATGGGCATTTACAAATGTTTTTATCGAATTAGCAAGTATACTGTTATTTTGGTATAAATGCTTGAACTATATTTACTATTTTTCTTTTATTGCATATCTAGACTATTAAAACCTAATATTATTGGGCTGTGTGTAAATATCTGAAAATTATGCAATCAAATATAAACCAATGTCTCAATCAGGTGCTTCTCCTTAAGTGCAAATTACTGTGTTCACCATAACTGTGAATCAGTGAAAACAATTATAAAGTCCATATAAATGAAATGTCTATAAGCATATATTTTCAAGAAAAAGAAATTGTGTCCATCTTGTCCTTAAAACCCAACGGTGTGTAATCAGTGCGCCCACCACTGCTAACATGACAGCCTCTTACCAGATCATTAGACCCCAAATTATAGGTGGTCTAACAAGGCATGAAGCTGCATGGATCTTGCTTCAAGGATCTTTTGGCATTGGAAACACAGGCGGTATTCCAATGTGATACTCCAATTCAGTCCTCCTTCCTGCTCCATGTTAAATCTCGGCCAGGGAAAACTACTTACAAAAGTATGTTTTTTGTAAGTAGTTGTCGGTTGTTTTTTTAAATAAACATTTGACTATATTACACTATTGGAGTCTCATTTTCCCTGGCTGAGTTTTAACATGGAGCAGAAAGGAGGACTGAATTGGAGTCTCGCATTTGAATACCGCCTGTGTTACCTATGCTATAAGATCCTTGAAGCAAGATACACGCAGTTTCGTGCCTTGTTATACCACCTATAATTTGGGGTCTAATGATCTGGTAAGAGGCTATGGTTTTAGCAGTGGTGGTGCATTGATTATACACCATTGTGTTTTAAGGACAAGATGGACACAATTTCTTTTTATTGAGTATACAGTATATGCTTATGGACATTACATTTATATGAATATATATGTTGTATGTTCCGCGCAAACGGATAAAATAATTTACTCTAAGAGCTGCTGCCACCACCAAAACTCCACAAGTGTGCAGTTAAATAATAAGATTAAGGTGGAACTGGCACTGCTCCGTTAAAATTAACCAAAAGAAGAAAGCATTCACATTTATTAGACTGCAACTTTCTGGGTGCTGGTAGATAATAGAAAAATTAAAAAATGGAGTAAATGAGGTAAATTGTATATATCTAATTTCCCTTTATCGTGAAGAATGACAGAACTCGTATTGTAGTGAAATAAATAAAGAAATAGGATAAATAAATAAAAAAGAAATATATATATGAATCTAAATGGCGAATATAAACGATTGTGAAAAATTGTTGAAAACAAATGAACCGATGGTAATAATATGTGCAATATGCTGCGTTTGTGTTACAAAAAACTCACTTGGAACCCATAGAAAGCCATAATAGGAAGTAAATGGTAAAAAATAGAAATATAAAATAATAAAACTAAAAAATAATAAAAATGACATATAAAAACGGCAAATATAGACGAATTATGTGAAAATATGCATAAATATAAATCATGTGCAAGAATGAAATTTGTGCAAAATCGCGTGCAAACAATATATATTATCCAGAGGAATTGGTAAGGTGCAAATGAACAATAGTGAGGTATACAATTCACAAAAAACAATCTCCGAGTGCTGTAATCAAGGTGCTATATTCAGTGACGCTAAGAGGTCTTCACACTGCATCTGTGGTGAACTGACATCCGAGAGGTACACTTTGATATGATATTAATTTTCACTCCACACTGTGCAATTACGGTGCGTCAGGTGTTCCCCTCCTTGCACTGCAAACGTGAGGCCACTCACCAGAAAGCGTTCCCCACTGAAGGGGTGCATGCTTAGTAGTATCGCAGAGCTTGTTGTATTTCACCACTAAAATTACATTTAGTGGGAGCAGGGAGACATCCTGTACTTTACCTCCTCCGTTTTGGTCCCAACAGAGTACCATGCAAGGAAAGACAATACTTTGCGCAATATTGTTTGGTCCAGATTTAATGATCAGAATAGTAAACATTCACGTGTCAGCATGAAAAGTTAGGTAATCTCAGCCAAGCAGGATATCCGCCGTGTCCTCTGTGGTCCATGGGCCGAAACCGGAAGTGACGAATGACGCCTGAGCCCTGCCCTACGCGTTTCGTCATAGGACGTCTGCTGGATCGGTTCTGTCATCCTTCACGATAAAGGGAAATTAGATATATACAATTTACCTCATTTACTCCATTTTTTCATTTTTCTATTATCTACCAGCACTCAGGAAATGTTATGCCTATGCAAATATTACCATTTCCCCACTTTTTAATACTTATCAGTACTTTGGGTATTCAGTACCAGAAAGTTGCAGTCTAATAAATGTGAATGCTTTCTTCTTTTGGTTAATTTTAACAGAGCAGCGCCAGTTCCACCTTAATCTTGTCATTTATATGGACTTTATAATTGTTATTACTGGTTCACAGTTATGGTAATCACAATAGTATGCGCTTAAGGAGAAGCACCTGATTGAGGCATTGGTTTATATTTGTTTACATAATTTTCGGATATTCACACACAACGCAGCAATATTATGTTTATAATAATGAGATTTTTTTGAGTGCAGCTGTGCATATATGAAGTTTGCTTTTAGCGCTAAGTTTTTATAGATTCACATATCCAGACTATTTACTGAATTTTACCTATTCAGATAGTGCTCACACATTCCTTTACAAGGAAATGCACCATTCGCTTCAGTCCCTATATCAAAAGAGCATACAATTTAATTTGTTTGGTTGGAAGCAGTTAGCATTACGTTTGCAGGAGAATATACACCCAATCACATATAGATAGTTTCCATGGTGGCAGATAAACTCAGGCAAGAGTCCACCACTAAGCCACCATGTACTCCCATTTACAGTATTAATGGAGACAAGTGTACATGTTTAGGACAGCTTCTCAGTCACATGGAAGTCAGACTTGGTAAACAAAGGCAACATAGGATGAGGCTGAGTTGTCAGATTTGATGCCTGTGTGTTACAGCATGGGTATGACATAAGATCTGGATTTTAATTAACTATTGCAAACAAATCTATAAAAAAAGAATACCCAATTGATCCTTCTACACTGTGCCAGGGATTCTCTAATGTGGCCTTTCTCATCCCTTTTACCCCCAGGTAACCCTTAAATAAACTTTTAGGAACCCCTGATAACAGTTATTATAAAGTGATTAACAGTATTTGTAGAAAGAGTTAAATAAAAAAAAAAGGAATGTGGTGTCCCAGAGTATATGAAACCCAGAGCTGTAAAATTACAAAACCATTTTCCATATAAATGTTATGCAAAAAAAAAAAAGTTGATTTGTTAGAAATTGAGAGCTGTCCTTTGTCCTCTGCATACTTCCTGTGTTATCTCAAAAAGCCCTCCTAGCTCTTATCTTTGGACTACAGAATGATTAACCATCATGTTGTAGAGATCTGAGAGTGGGCAGGTTTCAGTAGTTCAGCAAAAGAAGGTGCAAGGTTGACATCCGTTTGCACATCCATTCAGTTCAGTTTAGTTTAGTTTACAGCAGTTTGCATGTGTTCATGTCCACAGAAACTGAAAAGGATACAGAAACAGATTTGGATGTAAGTGGATGTAAATGGCAGTACCTTTTTTTGTACAGTATTTATGAATAAAGAGCTGCAGCTATTTGTGTCTTTATGTCTGGATGGAGTTCAGCTTTGAACTTACAGTTTTTTGCAGTTCTGTTGACAACACTTTATTAAAGACCAACTCAAATGTACTTTTATGTGTAGCGCTACCACTGCAGGAACCACTTGGTAGATTGGGTTCTCTGTTCTTCTGCCTTGACTTTGTGGCCAGTAGCAGCCTCACTGACACGCCAGGTTAAGCAAACGGATACTGCACTGCTACTGGGATATATATATCCTGCACACAACATACGTTCAGTAACACAAAACACACATCAGACTGGTTAGTGGCAATATATTTGGTCAATCACAGTTTACTAGACAATATGTCCATTAGGCTATAGCAGCATAGAATGAAATTATATGCATCTAAACCTGGTAATCCAAGTAATGGCATTGGAAAACAGTAACAGCAATGATAATCAATGCTGCGATAAACAGTGGGCAATATCCACTTTAGAGTGCACTTTTTTGGATGGCAGCAATTAAATTTAAAACTCCCTAAAGAGGTACCTTTCACTGTGGACAATAAGCAAAGTTCTTGTGAAACAGCTATCTGAGTGAGCAGTCTTTAGCCCTATTTCTTCAGCCGACTAGCATTGGGGCCCAGTTTTTACAGTGATACACATGAGTACAGTCCCAGTAAAGACTGCATGCAGTAAATAATGCTGATGGATTTGATGGCCAGTCCCTATGTCCCCAATCTCTGCTAGCAGCAACAGTTGAATGGCAGCAGTGTCTTCTCACCAGTCCCTGCAATACAGCAACAGGGGTCCCACTGTTCCGATGTTAGCTCACTTTTAGATCTGCCTGGGGGCAAATCCAGTCCTCAGCCTATGGCCGCAGGCTTATAGGAGGTTGATGTACACACCATAACACTAAAGTGCACATTTCAGTCTCTTTGCAACAGAGAGGGAATCCCTTGATATTCAGCCTGTGAAAATACATCTCTCTCTCTCTTTATACTTAGCTTGCATTGGTAATTGTAGTCCAATAGTCCATTAACTTCCATGGAAAAGTGTCTTTCTAAAACAAAATCTTCTGTGATTCAGTGCTGCCAAGAATCAAGTCTCTTTAGCTCCTTCTGCTTGTCAGCTCCCCCTGGTGGATGGAAGTGAGGTTAACCCATGCAGCTGAAGTCCTGTGGTCTATAATGCACTGTAGCACAGTGTCCTAAATTGCTTTCTGTCTCTAGGCCAGCACCTGGCTACATATGGTGACCCAGATACTCATGGACCTGAACATTATACAGCATCTCTCAAAAGTAAGTACATCCCTCACATTATTGTCAATATTTCATTCTATCTTTTCATGTGAAAACACGGAAGAAATGACACTTTGCTACAATGTAAAGTAGTGAGTGTACAGCTTGTATAACAGTGTACATTTGATGTCCCCTCAAAATAACTCAACACGCAGCCTTTAATGTCTAAACCATTGGCAACAAAAGTGAGTACACCCCTAAGTGAAAATGTGCAAATTGGGCCCAATTAGCCATTTTCCCTCCCCAGAGTAAAGTGACTCATTAGTGTTACAAGGTCTCAGGTATGAATGGGAAGCAGGTGTGTTAAATTTGGTGCTATCACTCTCACTCTCTCATACTGGTCACTGGAAGTTCAACATGGCACCTCATGACAAATAATTCTCTGAGGATCTGAAAAAAAGAATTGTTGCTCTACATAAAGATGGCCTAGGCTATAAGAAGATTTCCAAGACCCTGAAACTGAGCTGCAGCATGGTGGCCAATACCATACAGCGGTTTAACAAGACAGGTTCCACTCAGAACAGGCCTCGCCATGGTTGACCAAAGAAGTTAAGTGCACATGCTCAGCGTCATATCCAGAGGTTGTCTTTGGGAAATAGACGTATGAGTGCTGCCAGCATTGCTGCAGAGTTTGAAGGGGTGGGGGTTCAGCCTGTCAGTGCTCAGACCATACCCGCACACTGGATCAAATTGGTCTGCATGGCCGTTATCCCAGAAGGAAGCCTCTTCTAAAGATGAGGCACAAGAAAGCCCGCAAGCAGTTCGCTGAAGACAAGCAAACTAAGGACATGGATTACTGGAACCATGTCCTGTAGTCTGATGAGACCAAGATAAACGTATTTGGTTCAGATGGTGTCAAGCGTGTGTGGCGGCAACCAAGTGAGGAGTACAAATACAAGGGTGTCTTGCCTACAGTCAAGCATGGTGGTGGGAGTGTCATGGCCTGGGGCTGCATGAGTGCTGCCAGCACTGGGGAGCTACAGTTCATTGAGGGAACCATGAATGCCAACATGTATTGTGACATACTGAAGCAGAGCATTATCCCCTCCCCTCGGAGACTGGGCCGCAGGGCAGTATTCCAACATGATAACGACCCCAAACACAACTCCAACATGACCACTGCCTTGCTAAAGAAGCTGAGGGTAAAGGTGATGGACTGGCCAAGCATGTCTCCAGACCTAAACCCTATTGAACATCTGTGGGGCACCCTCAAATGAGGAGGAGCACAAGGTCTCTAACATCCACCAGCTCCGTGATGTCATCATGGAGGAGTGGAAGAGGACTCCAGTGGCAAACTGTGAAGCTCTGGTGAACTCCATGCCCAAGAGGGTTAAGGCAGGCCTGGAAAATAATGGTGTCCACACAAAATGTTGACACTTTGGGCCCAATTTGGACACTTTATCTTAGGGGCGTACTCACTTTTGTTGCCAGCGGTTTAGACATTAATGGCTGTGTGTTGAGTTATTTTGAGGGGGCAGCAAATTTACACTGTTATACAAGCTGTACACTCACTGCTTTACATTGTAGGAAAGTGTCATTTCTTCAGTGTTGTCACATGGAAAGATAGAATAAAATATTTACAAAAATGTGAGGGGTGTACTCACCTTTGTGAGATACTGTATATCATTCCTGGTTTATTAGAAATAACAGATCTTACAGATTCTCCTCTCGGGTTGCTTCAACTATAACTTGTGACCTATAATTCCATTAATCCCTTTGCATAAAGTCATCTGTGATCCCAGTTTGCTCATTTTTAATGGAAGGCGTCTTACTAGGGAGGAGTGATTTAATTTGAGTGAGTTAGAACTCATAGTGAATCTGTCTAGTTTTCTTTTAGCCTGGGCTTCACCAGGAAGCTGTGTTATTCCTCTCCAGCAAACCTGATATAATAATTTTTAGCTTCAGCTTACCTCTAACGTTCTCATTGTTATTGGTGTTTACCATGACCTCTGAAGCCTTGCCAGTCCATCCAATATTCTACCTATGTGATCTACAATATTTTTAAAACACCAAGGCATTCACAGACAGACAACAAATCTGCATGTTTATTTGGGTGTTTCAGTTTAGAATCATGCTTCCTAATTTACATTTATCCTCTTTTTCTAACTGTATCCCAGGTCCCCAAATCTGAATGCTGAAAAAGGCAACTAAAGAGATTAGCAATTTCATTCCAATATAAAGAGATTATCACTTTAGTTGTCCTAAGAAGGCTCAATGGCCACTGTGTTGTAGCCCATGTTCTAGAAATAAACATAGGACATAGGAATGTGAACATTGGAAGTATTTTGGCCAGGCTTCTAAATTGACAAGCTGCAACCAGACAGTGGTTATAAGGCCGGTGTGTTTTTCACTTGCTCCAGCGTTGAACTGTGCAAAATCACAGTTGTACACATACATTATAAGCCTTGCTTTAACTCAGGACAAATGACTTGCAATTGCACAAATTTACACTTTTAAGGGCACTGCCTCCATTGAAGTAATAAAGAGAGTGAGCAGGTTTCTTCTTGTTTTTTTAACCTTTTTTTATTTCCTTACCCAACCTCAATCCCTGTCATACTCAAACAAAACCAAAAACATCTGATCTAAAACCACTTACTGCATAATAAGCATATACTCTTTTTTGCTTTATTTTAAACTCTGCAGTTAAACAGCTAAATCACATTTGCACAGATGCATTTCTTGATAAAACTTGCTTATGACCAGCTTTTGGAAGCCAAACACATTAGGCTAATGTGTTAGATGTGAATTTTCTGAAAATATCAGTGTTAGGTCATTGCTTATTGGGAAACCCCTTTCTCTGTAGAGCTATTAGTAATATCGCATAACATACCATAAGTAAGTGACTGAAAATCAAATGATGGAATGTGGCTTTTCTTCTAAAATTGTAAGGGGGTTTTTATATCTTCACAGCTTTAAAGCTGTTCATTTTTTCACTGATTTATTATTCCAATTACAATCCACATTTATATATACAATATTTTTCAAAAAAGAGAGAAAAATGAAAATCTTATTTTTTAAAACTAGCAATATAAACATAAAATGGGGGAAAACACTGTAAATGAATAAAGATCAGAATGATTTTCATACTGACTTTTATGTGCCTAAGATTACTTTCAAGACTGGCAGAGGGCTGTTGGCCAAAGATGGAAGAGTTGGAGACTCCTTGTACTGAAGCCAAGGGAATATAGTTAGGGACATCATAGGCTGTTGATAACAATGTCACATTTTGGGTCTGAAAAAGTGAGAATAGTCAGCAAAGTAGCAAAGTCACACTCTCACAATCAAGCCAAGATAGCACAGGACAATGAGACGGACACAAGAAGACAAGGAATTGCCTTCACACACTCTGAATATTCTAGGAAAGGATTTGTAGTCTTAGACTCTGATCCATGGCGCTTGATGTGTTTACCAGTGGGTTGCCCCAGGAATTACCACTCAAGGAAGGACCTTGGCAATTGAAGATACCAGAATCTGAAACATGCAACAATGGAGCACGCAAGGGTAGCAGAAACTGGAATGAAAGTTGATGGATGGACTTCACATTAGGAAACAGAGGGATAAAAGAAAAAGAAATACTGATAACACTAGAGAGGGTAACAGGTGAAAGAGACTAACACTGTGCTAAGAATATAGGGAGCAGGTCATAAGGGAGTAAATAAGTAAGCCAATACTCAAACTAGGAGAAAGATATACACAACACAAGAAAGTGAGGAGTCCGTAGCAGATATAGACAGGCTAGCTAGTAGAACAGTTAAAAAGGCACACAGAGACAAATGGGGCCCTGGACTAAATCGAAATAGAGGTCTACAGTGATGTTTTTGGGCAAAGTACTGGAAAAATAAAATGTATGAAAACAGATCTGAAATGCTATTTGTTTTTTTTATTGGAGGTAACAGTAATCATATTTAGCATAATACCTAAATAAATTAAGTTTTGCCATTTTATTTTAGTTTTGAATACACTGGGGTAGGTTTAGAGCCTCTGCAAACGCTTCTATTCCAGGAAATTTTCCCTGTCCCAGTGGCACTGCAACAGGAAATTAGGGTATCACCAACAATATGTAGACATCAATAAAAACCTGGAAGATGTTCCATTCTCTGTTAAACAATATATATTTTTTTAAAGTTTCATGTTTTTTCAGTTAAGAGAGATCTCATAAAAAATGTTATTTTATAAGACTGAGAGGTGCTTGCAATGGTGACATTTCTTTTGTTAGTGAAATGTTCTGCCTCTGCTTGAAGTGAGAGTAAACTCCCTTTGTTGATTTGTATCTATAGGTAAGCCTATAATAAGGCTTAACCATAGGTAGGTACAGTAAATATCTCCTAAACGTGCACCGCTTAGGAGATATTTACTTTAGAAGTGGCCGGTGACGTCACCAGTGCATGCGCATTGGGCTCTGAATGCACTATGAGCAGGAGTGATGTCATCGCAGCTCGGCCATTTATATGACCGAAGCCCGCAATAGCGGAAGGAAGACCGGGTAAAGATGGAAACACCTACCTGACAGTGCAGCCGCTGAAAGGCTTTATTTTTAGGTAAGTCTGTCATAATGTGCTAGTATGCAGTGCATACCCGCTCGGGGCCCAATTTTTTTTTTTTAAGCCCTTTTGGCAATTTGATAAATCTGAATTCCATAAGAAATGCATGTACTATAAACTAATGGCATCAAAGACAAAATACTGTTTTGTTTAGCATATATAAATATGCTGGACCGTACAAGACTACATACAGCACATGCAAATGGCACGTTCCCTGATTTTTCTGGCACACATATTGCATTCTACTGCTCAAATGGCTCATCTCTCCTTGACTGTGTAAAAATGGATTTTGCTGCTCTACCCCCTCCCTACCTGAACCATTGTTCTGTCAGAACAAGACAGCCTCAGCTTAACATGGCCAAAATTGTTGCAGATGCATGCATCTATGCAGATTTAGATGCATCATCCATCCATTAGTGCTATGTCTCATGGTGCTCCTTTAACTCCTTTAACAGTAACAGAAATGTATTTTAATTTTGGGCAGCTGCATTAATAAATCCTATCCTTGTTGTTTACTCCTGAATGTCATCTTCCCTACTACAGATCAGCAGCAAAACCTGATCTGCTACTTGTTGTTCTACTAACATGAGTTTTTCCTACCTTGTTGCTGCATGGGACTGGGAAGTATATGCATCACCACATACCACCTGTTGATTGATATAGTAGCTACATGTCCAATCCCTGCCCAGCCTGTCCATCACCCTCACTATTTAGCTCTGCTCCAGTCAATGCCCATTGCTGCAGCAATATATTTATTTCCCAGCTCAAAACTCTATTCCTTGATAGTGTCTGCACTCATGTAGTTTTGTTTCTCTGGATATTATTTGGCTTGTATTTTTTGTATCACTGCCAGCCCTGATGTTTGGCTTTTCCTACTTTCTTAATTTGTCTGTCCACTTTGTACCATGCTCTGGTTCTATGACAGCTCAGCTGCCATCTGTATAGGTGTGCCAGAGGACCACAACCTGATAAAGCTACCTGGAAAGTTAATCACTTCTTGCGGGGTGCTCTGTTAAAGATCTAGTTGTGTGCACCTACACTCTACACATTGGTCCTTTTGAGGGCCCACGCCCTTTATCAAAATGTGCAGATAGCTATACAGTTTGTCCAAGACATTCCCATCTTGGTTTAGGTCTTCCTTTAGGCACCCTTCTCCAAGTTCAGTAATCATAACTTTCTTGGTGGTTTCATCTTTGTCTTATTGTATGGCATGACCTACCCAACTAAGCCTGCTTAACTTGATACATTTCGCAACAAAGACATAAAAAAACTGATCATTCTCACATAGAGTTGAGCAAACCCGAACTGTAAAGTTCGGGTCCGTACCGAACTTTGGGGTGTCCGTGACCCGGACCCGAACCCAGACATTTGAAAACAGTTCAAGTTCTGGGTTCGGGTATTTGATCCTGCCTGTTGAATAGCTGCAGGGCAGCCAATCAACAAGCGTTTCACTGGTTTGCCCTTAGAAGCCATCACAACCATGCCTACTAATCGCATGGCTGTGATTGGCCAGTGCATCATGTGACCCAGCCTCTGTATAAGCTGGAATCACGTAATGCTGCATGTCACATGCTCTCAGGCTAGTCTAGGGAGAGGATGCTGCCGGCGCTGTGAGGGACAGATTGCAGATATAACTGCCGGCGCTGTGAGGGACAGATTGCAGATATAATAAAATCTCATCCTGCATTACAGAATGATCTGATTCTGGACTAGGTAGAGATCACTACTACTGCTTTGAGGGACAGATTGCAGATCTCATCCTGCATTACAGAACGATCTGCTTCTGGACTAGGTAGAGTCTACTGCTTTGAGGGACAGATTGCAGGTCTCATCCTGCATTACAGAACGATCTGATTCTGGACTAGGTAGAGTCTACTGCTTTGAGGGACAGATTATTGTTCTAAAATCATCTCCTAGTTCTATAGGGTCAGGTTCCTGCTGTTGCTGTAAGGGACAGATTATTGTTCTAAAATCATCGCCTACTCCTATATTAGACAGGGAATGTCGTCCTTGGACCGGGATATCCTCATCCGCTACTAAAATCTTGTTATTAGACAGGGAATGTCGTTGTCGTCCTTGGACTGGGATA
>BLSH010438701.1:182788-199632 GCA_018402905.1 Glandirana rugosa | reverse complement strand
GGTAATTTATATAACTCCACAATTTGCTTCTCTGTACCAAGCAAACTTCCCCTACTTAGATCCATTAGGGAGTTACTACAAAAATGGAAGACACATCATATCTCTCTTCTAGGACATGTTGCTTCTGTCAAGATGGCCATCCTCCTCAAGTTCTTGTATCTTTTCCAAACATTGCTTATCCCAGCTCCATATGAACACTTGAGAAAATTACAAAGCTGACTTGATACGCTATGTTTGGAACTACAAGAGGAATAGGATACCTGCTCATTCTTACTGGCGTTGTGATCTGATGGGGGCCTGGCATTCCCCAACCTTGTAAAATATTACAAAGCTACTCAATTATGCGCAATAGTTTCTTCGTTTCTGCAACACTCTTACAACAAATGGACGGAAATCGAGAAAATCTGATGGCGCCTGCTCATCCGAATAGCTTGCTCTGGGATGCGAACGCGGAGGTAGACTCAAGTAGACTGTTGAGACCTATGTCTCAACCCCGGATGCTCTGGCGCAAATTGTCACGTGAGCATGAGCGTAAATCTGAAAAATCACTCCTGACTTCCTTCCTCTACAATCCCAAGGTGCCCACCAGCCTCACTCACCAGATGTCCTCACCCTGGGCATCACAGAGTTTATTCCACTTTGGACATTTGGTGGACCCCAGGTCTCACAAGCTGTTGCCATTTCCTGAACTCCAGGATAAATATAGGTATTAGCAAATTTGACACTATGCTTACATTATAACACTGAATCTACAATTTTCCACTCCATCCCATTTTGAACAGGTAATCTTAGAGGGTACGGTGTGTAGGGGTCTTATTTCTGACATTTACCGAATACTTAATGCTTATTCTATATCAGCTCAGGGTAAACATACCTATATGCTTAGATGAGAGAGGGCGTTGGATGAGGTAATTCCCTTGGACCAATGGCGTATCATCTGGTCTCAGGCGGCCAAGAGTTCTTTTTGTAACTTATACAAGGAAAATGCCTATAAAATCTTCTACATTTGGTACCTGACCCTGGATGTGCTCCATGCCATCTACCCCTCTAGCTTGGACTGCTGCTGGTGATGCTATGGTTATAGAGGCTCCCTATTCCATATCTATTGGAATTGCCCCTGATAGCCCCATTTTGGCATTCAACACAGTAACTGCTGACCCACCTATTTGAAGTGCCTATCCCTACGTCATCGAAATCCTTCCTGCTGGACCTCTCACCACTAAAACTAGCCAAACCACATAAGAAGCTACTTAGACATATCCTTACGGCTGCTAGGTGCCTTGTCGCCCTCAACTGGAAGCGCAGATCTCCACCTTCCTCTGATGCTTTGTATGATAGGGTTAAAGATGTGGAATTTATAGAAAAACTGACCACTAGAATGCAGGACAGATTGGAGGATCATAATAGGGTATGGGAGTTATGGCATCTTCGGGAGGACCCGCCTTGAACTTGTGGAGGACCCACTCTGATTGTTCGCTTTCTCTCTTTCTTTTCCTCTCTTCCCTCTCTCTTTCCTCTTTTCCCTCATCCATATTATCTTTTCTTCATTTGCACCACTGAAGCTTCTTTTAACCCGTTCTAAAACAGCTTAGAATTTGCATACTACTTAATATTGCTAGAACGCTCTAGCAATGATACTGTACTTTGAGACCAGGTTATATGCAGTTGCTTAACTCATATCTAGGTTGCAATGTTGTCATTGACTACAGATGGTATGTTGCATACATTGCAATTGTTTCCTTCTATATTATTGGAGTATTAGAGGCAGGCAGGCAGCCAGCGGTTAGTTAATTGGATAGTGCATAATTCCCAGTCCCCACTAAATCAATAGGTACGATGCCCGGCGGGTGTGGAGAAGCGACTCTGTGTACATCTTGTCGCATGTATGCATTCCTTGATCATGGGATCAAGGGCGAATACTGCTGTATAAAACCTAAGAATGTTGTTTCCCTGGAAGTCCAGGTTCTGAATCTAAGGAAGCAACTGTCAACACTGTTGTCTCCATACTTAAGGAGAGTTGGGATCGTACTTGGCAGGTGCCAGCACAGAGGAGGGTGGAGACATAGAGGTGCAGGCACCAGAGTAGTTGGGTGACAGTTAGGAAGGGTAGAAGGGAAATAGTCAGGGAGGCTGATCCTGGGCACACCCAGTTGTGTGATATTGTGGAAACCAGTCAGGAATCAGCAGCGCTGGAGCAGAGTGACACCCCTAGTTGCCAGGGGAGTAACTCCTTCAGCGAAGGTTAGGATGAAGCAAGGGGAAAGGAAAGACAGATTGTGGTGGTAGGGGACTCAATTCTTAGAAACACAGAGAGGGCAATCTGTCACAAAGACCTGAAGCACCGAACTGTATGCTGTTTACCGGGAGCTCGGGTTCGAAACATCACGGATTGGGTGGACAGATTACTGGGAGGGGCTGGGGAAGACCCCGCTGTCATGGAGCATGTTGGCACCAATGACAAAGTTAGAGGTAGGTGAAGTGTCCTATAAAAAGATTTTAGGGACCTAGGAGCAAAATTGAGGATTAGGACCTCCAAGGTAGTATTCTCAGAAAGTACCTTGAGCCACACCAGAGAGGCAGCGGGAGATTAAGGAAGTTAACAAGTGGCTGAGGAGCTGGTGTAGAAAGGAGGGTTTCAGGTTTCTGGAGTACTGGGCCGATTTCTCAATCCGTTACGAGCTCTATAGAGGGGATGGACTGCACCTGAATGGGGAAGGTACAGACCAGCTGGGAATGAGGATGGCCGAAAAGTTAGTGGGGCTTTTAAACTAGGCAAAGGGGGAGGGTCCAGATTTAGAAATAGCCAGAGTGGAAGAGAGTTTAGGGGGTAGTATTGGGGGCAGTAGTGGCAGGCCGAATAAAGAACCTTAATCCGATGCAAGTAGTGTAACAAGTCCTATATGCAAATGAGGAATACTCAACAAGGAAACAGTAGGCGACTGTGGCTTGTTCACTAATGCCAGGAGTCTGGCGGACAAAATGGGAGAAATATAGTTGCTACTGTACGAAGAGGAATTCAATTTTGTGGGAATTTCGGAGACTTGGTTCAACAGCTCTCATGATCGGCTGGCTACCATTCAGGGGTATTCCCTATATCGCAGGGATAGGGAGGGCAAAAAAAGAGGGAAGGTTATGCCTGTATATAAAAGGAGGAGGAGGCGGACCTATCGCAATTTGGAATAGCGGTAGGGATGGGAAGTGTCATTATAATGGGGGATTTTAATTATCCAGATATTGACTGTGAGGAAGGTACTGCACATTCAGCTAAGGCTCGCCATTTCCTAAATGTCCTGCAGGACAATTTCATGGGTCAGATGGTAAATGCATCAACAAGAAAAAAGCATTATTAGACCTTCTGATTACTAACAACACAGACCTGATCACAGATGTGGAAGCAAGGGGCAATCTGGGAAATAGCGATCACAGGTCAATTAGTTTCAGTATAAATTACACAAATAGGAGACATAAGGGGAATACAAAGACACTGAATTTTAAGAGAGCCAACTTCCATAAACTATGCTTCTAGCTGGAAAATGTTAGTTGGGATAAAAATCTAGGAACAATGAACGCGGAGGAAAAATGGGAGTGCTTCAAGAACACACTAAACAAAGGTATTAGCCAGTGTATCCCAACGGAAAAGAAATTTAAAAGGGCTAATAAAAGACCAGGGGGGCTTAACTCCAACGTAAAGGCACACATAAAAGCAAAGGAGAAGGCCTTCAAAAACTACAAGGCTGAGGGGTCTGTGTAAGATACGCAAAAAGGAATGTAAGGGTACAATCAGTGCGGCTAAGGTAGAACATGAAAGACACATAGCTGAGGAGAGTAAAAAGAATCCCAAGAAATTCTGTAAGTTTATAAACAGTAAGAGAGGGAGGTGAGATCATATTGGCCCTATACAGAATGATGAAGGTAATCTGGTTACAAAGGATGGAGAAATGGCAAAGGTGTTAAACTTATTTTTCTCCTCAGTATTCACGAAGGAAACGGGGGGCTATATTATTCAGAACTAGAATGTTGGTCTTCACGACATGTCACAGGAAGCACCCTCATGGCTAACTGAGGATAAAATTAGGAATAGGCTTGAAAAACTTAACTCTAATAAGTCAACGGGACCAGATGGCTTACACCCGAGGGTCCTTAAGGAACTCAGCCAAGTTATTGCCAGACCATTGTACCTAATCTTTAAGAGCAGTTTTCTGACTGGTATGATACTAGCTGATTGAAGGAAAGCCAACGTAGCACCAATATATAAAAAAGGACCAAGATATATCCCTGGGAACTTTAGACCAGTTAGCTTAACATCAATAATTTGCAAGCTTTTGGAGGGAATAATAAGGGATTATATACAAGATTATTGTAACGAGAACGGTATCATTAGCAGTAATCAACATGGTTTCATGAAGAATCGTTCTTGCCAAACCAATCTATTAACCTTCTATGAGGAGGTGAGCTGCCATCTAGATAAAGGAAGGCCTGTAGACATGGTATATCTAGATTTTGCAAAAGCATTCGATACAGTTCCCCACAAACGTTTACTGTACAAACTAAGGTCTCTCAACATGTATCAAAGGGTGAGTACCTGGATTGAAAACTGGTTACAGGGGCGAGTCCAGTGATAAATGGGGAGTACTCCGAATGGTCTGGTGTAGAAAGTGGAGTTCCCCATGGTTCTGTCCTGGGACCAATCCTATTCAATTTTTTCATAAACGATCTGGAGGACTGGATAAACAGCTCAATCTCAGCTCAAATATTTGCGGCTGATACCAAGCTAAGCAGGGCAATAAATTCTCCACAGGATGTGGAAACCTTGCAACAAGATCTGAACAAATTAATTGGGTTGGGCAGACAAGTGGCAAATGAGGTTTAACATAGAAAAATGTAAAATAATGCATTTGGGTACCAAGAACATAAACGCAAACTACTCACTAGGGGGAGAGCTTCTGGGGGAATCTAAGATGGAAAAGGACCTAGGGGTTCTAGTAGAGAACAGGCTCAGCAGTGGCATGCAATGCCAAGCTGGTGCAAGCAAAGCTAACAAAGTGTTGGCATGCATCAAGAAAGGGATCAACTCCAGGGATAAATCAATAATTCTCCCACTATACAAGTCTCTGGTGAGGCCGCACCTGGAGTATGCCGTCCAGTTCTGGACACCAGTCCTCAGGAAGGATGTCCTGGAACTGGAAAGGGTTCAGAGAAGGGCAACAAAGCTAATTTAGGGATTGAAGGACCTTACTTATGAGGAAAGATTACAAGCACTGAACTTATTCTCTCTGGAGAAGAGACGCTTGAGAGGGGATATGATTTCAATGTACAAATACTGTACTGGTGACCCCACAATAGGGACAAAACTATTCAGCACAAGGGAGTACACAAAGACACGCGGCTATTCACTAAAAATAGAAGAAAGGCGGTTTAACCTTAAACTGCGTAGAGGGTGCTTTACGGTAAGAGAGTGAGGATGTGGAATTCTCTTCCACAAGCAGTGGTTTCTGCCGGGAGTATAGATAATTTCAAAAAACTATTAGATGGGCACCTAACCAACATTGAGGGATATACAATGTAATACTGACATAAAAACACACACATAGGTTGGACTTGATGGACTTTTTTCAACCTCGCTGACTATGTAACTATTGTTACCTGGAAAGTTTACATCCAGTTTCTTGTCTCTCATTTTCTCTGTGATAACTAATAAAAATTGTTATTTGAAAAAAAAAAAAAAAAGAGCCATGCTTCTATCAGTCAAGGTTCACTTTTACAAAGGCTTGAAGTAGTTGTAAAGGAGAAATTAAAAAAAAAAACCCCAAACATGTCTATACTTATCTGCCCGATCCTCCTCTTCTCGGGTCTCTGGCCAGTGCTCCTGGCTCTGCCTCTCTTGCCGGTTCCACCAATAGGAAGCTGATTCCCATGGGGCACTCCTGCAGGCTCGCTCCCGAGACCCGCTGCCGCGTCCATTGACACAGACAGCAGGACTTGGCCCTGCTCCCTCATCACTGGGGTTGATTGACAGGAGCGGGAGCAAATGGCTCCCACTGCTATCGATTTGCCCAGGGAGGAGGGACAAAGTCAGGAGAGCCGCAGCTCTCATGCACAGTGCTGGATTGCGATGGGGCTCAGGTAAGTATGGGGGGGGTGGGGGTGAGTCTGTGACACAGAAGGTTTTTTACCTTAATGCATAGAATTTAGAACCACTTTAAGGAGTCTTCATTACATTGTAGACCCTTTGTCTATTCATGTCGATGTATATTCACACTTTATGATGACCCTTTGACTTTGCACACCACCTAATTAGCAAGTTAGAGAGTTTTTAGAGGCCATATTCTGTATTGTTTTCCAACACTCACTTTAGGTCTGTGTAAGGACTTTTTTTTTTTTTGCAAGTAGCAAAGTATCTTACTCTTACCATCAGTTATGTATGTCCATGTCATATTTTATATATTGTGTTGCTTGTGTATTTTGAGTTCTTCATTTCCATCAAGGTCAAAAATGCAACCATCAATCCCTCCCCTCACGCCAGGGTACTAGGTGTAATCCTAGTCTCTGACCTGTCCTTTCAGCCCCAAATCCAATCATTGTCAAAAGCTTGTAGACTTTACCTCCTTAACATCTCTAAATTGCACTCATTTTCAACTAATGAAACCATCATGCTACTCAATCACTCCCTTGTTATCTCTCACCTTGACTATTGCAACTCCCTTCTCATAGGCCTACCACTCCATAGGCAATCATTTTCTCTTCAGTCTATCGTGAATGCTGCTGCCACACTCATCTACTTTACCAACCGCTTACTGTCTGCCACCCATCACCGCCATTCTTTACACTGGCTTCTGATCGCTCAGCAAATTTAATTCAAAATACTAACTACAACATACAACATACAAAGCCTTTTGTAACTCTGCCCTGAGCTACATCACCAGGCTTGTCTTCAAATATCACCCAAATCATCCTCTCTGCTCCCCTTAAGACCTCCTGCTCTCAAGCTCCCTTGTCTCCTCCTTCCATGCTCATCTCCAGGACTTCTCCAGAGCCCCTCCCATCCTCTGGAACTCTCTACCTCAATCTGTACGGCTATCTCCTTTCAGCCCCAAATACAATCATTGTCAAAAGCTTGTAGACTTCACCTCCTTAACATCTCTAAAATGCACTCCTTTTCAACTAATGAAACCATCATGCTACCCAATCACTCCCTTGTTATCTCTCTCCTTGACTTTATGCAACTCCTTTCTCATTGGCCTACCACTCTATAGGCAATGCCTTCTTCAGTCTATCATGAATGCTGCTTCCAGACTCATCTACCTTACCAACCTATCTGCCACCCATCTCCGCCAATCGTTACCTCAATCTGTATGGCTATCTCCTACTCTGGCTGCCTATAGGAAAACTCATCTCTTCAGGGAAGTCCATCATGCTTCCAACTAATCGTTTATCACTTCCATCAGCTCATCCCAGACAGTTACAACCTTCTGTACCACTTGCCCCACCCTATTAGATTGTAAGCTCTTATGAGCAGGGCCCTCTTAACCCTATTGTATTTTATTATATTGTAACTGTACTGTCTCCCTTTTATTTTGTAAAGCACTATGTAACCTGTTGGTGTTATATAAATACTGGAAATCCTATAATAATAATAATTAGGGGTTCGATCCATTATCAACTCTCTGATTGGGATGTAACCAAAGTTGTTTATTATATGATCTAGTTATAGCCATGGCAGAGGAGATTCTATTAGAATTATATGGATTTAATGTTTCTAAGTTCTACTACTACATTTGTGTATGATATGTTTTATGTGAATGCACATCTCTGTAGTAATAATTAGCATCTCGAGCTGTATCACATTTTAATTTGTCTATTTACAATCAGCTGTAGGAAATTCAGGCTATTTGACCACAACATGTTATAATGGGCTGCTATGAGAAAAGGCCATATTATACAGCATAATGTGCTCCTTGTACTTATCTCATTGTCTCATTTAAATAGCTATCAACAAGTTACAAGGTAGTTGGAAAGTTTGGCTAGAAGATTGAAGTGTCTTCTGGAAGTGGGGTTTACCAGTACATATGTTAGACTATAGCAAAGTGCCTTTGGTTGTTTTAGAATTATCTCTATTTGAAGGTTCACAAACGACTGTTGAATAAGGAGCCATGTTGGAGAGTAATTAAGGTAATTAATCCTGCACAGAGATGCTTTTGATTAGCTGCAGGATGTATTAGCTAATGGGATTCTGCAAACATCTGCCCTACCTTTTAGTGAACATTTGGCATGAATTTCAGTAGAAGAGGTATAGTCACTGGGAGGATTCTATTTCAGGTATTAACACACACCAGCAGGGATGATGTCACTGGTGTTTACTTGTTTTCTTGTCTGGCATTTGCTTTTAGTCCATTGTATTGATATATGGAATCAAATTAACGTACTAGCAATTACATGCTTCCTAGTGCTATTTTGTTAGATCAGTTCAAAACAATATTTACTAAGGAATTATTTCAGCTCAACAAGAATAATGCATTTAAATGTACTTTAGTTAAGAAACATGTTAGGATTAATGTGTGGATTAGTCTGAATATTCATTCATTTGTAATTGGTTGATACGAAATTGTTAAAATTGCAAGTTTATAGTTGAAGCAAAAAATCCATCCATGTTTAAAGCTGAAGTCCAAGCAAACAAGGACAATTAAAAGTTCAAGTTCTGTGTAATTATGAAACTAAATTATGAAAGTCAAAAGCATAGTTCTGGGACTGCCCTGTTTTATCAGGTGGAGTTGTGAATTTCTCCTTTCCAGCCAGGGCTGTCCAACTGACACAGCCAGGACCACTGTTAGAACTCATGGGGCCCCTACTATCTATGTGATGGGGCCCCCTTTGTCCCTACCTTTGACCCCATCCTTGGCACCACCCTCGGTCCCACACCTGACCCTCCCCTGACCCTGCCTTATCAAACAGTATGGTAGGCTGCTTGACACCACTGGGGTGGGATACATATAGCAGTAGTGTAAAGGTAGTAAATAGTTCTGGTCAATCTATTCATTAGAACTGGGGGAGAGGTAATTGAAAATGGTCACTTATTCAAAATTGATTTTTGTGTTCAATTAGAACTTGTTAATACATTTGGCTGATTATTTTGTATGTTTATGGGGAACAGAGCTGGATTTCCACATACCCACCATAAGCTAGCCTAGAACAGCAGGGCTGTAAAGGTGG
This sequence comes from Glandirana rugosa, assembly GCA_018402905.1. Classification (NCBI taxonomy): domain Eukaryota; kingdom Metazoa; phylum Chordata; class Amphibia; order Anura; family Ranidae; genus Glandirana; species Glandirana rugosa. The sequence goes on along the minus strand of BLSH010438701.1, from coordinate 190,425 downwards.
CAAACTTGCCAGAACTGTTTTAGGCAGGACATAATGTTGTGCAAGTGTACATATTCGCCAGTACACCACGGATCACTGTCCAAAGGTTTCTTTATTGTAGAGAGATCACATCACAGAAAATGCAACGTTTCAGAGCCACACAGGACCCTTCATCAGGCATGTGATGATCATCATATGCCTGACGAAGGGGTCCTGCGCGGCTCTGAAACGTTGTACTTTTCTGTGATGTGATCTATCTACAATAAAGAAACCTTTGGACGGTGATCCATGATGTGCTGGCAAATTTGTACACTTGCATGATGTCTCCGGGATCCAGCTGGTAATCGATGCAGCACCCACCCTCAAATGGGCCTTGTTTGCCAGGAAGGTATGCGATAGGAATATAGACAAGGACATAAAGTTGGACACACATACCAGGAATTTTCTACCTAGAAATCCATAAAACCTTGAAGTAGAACTATAGACAAAACTATTTTTTCATTTTGGATAGAGCAAAGGAAGGTTATAGCCCCTGTCAGATTTTGTTTCGCCATCTATGTCCTATTGCGAAGATTTCCCTTCACTTCCTGTCCCATAGCCAAACAGAAAGTGAGATGAAATCCCTGCAAATTAAGGGAATCCATTGGGGACCCCCAGGTCAGCAGAACAAGTGTCCCCATTGGAAGATATTTCCTCTTTTACTTTTCTGGGGACAACCCAAAATTTGGGATTTTTTTTACTTTCACTTTCAATGATAACGGTAAACAGGACAAATAGAGAGGGTGAATCTCCTTTACGGGGCACAGACAACAATAAAAACTGACAGGTGCTCTAATCCCTCTCCACTCAATCCAAAATAAACAAAAATTGCCGTTAGTTATACTTTAGCTTCCAGACACTACCTATTGCTTTTTTTTTTCATTACTGCCCAATAAGTTGTAGAAGGTGTATCTATTAAGGATTGTGCCAATGATGATGCTCCTGTTCTTGCCAGTGATGGTATGGACAAAGGTGACAGAGGTTATGTGGTGACAAACTATCCAGTACTTGAGAGGGACCCCATTCTTCTGAAAGTTGCTACAAGCTAGTGTAAGTGCAATGCATAGCAAAGCATGCTCTTAGTTTACTTCCCTTTCCAAAGCCTTGACTAATACTTATACTTTAATTTTATAGTAAAATATAAGAATTGCTGTAAAATATATAAATCATGGCCACCCTCTGATCATCCTATCGATTAATAATAATGATGTGCTTGTCAATGGAAAACAAAAGGCAGCCTCCCATGCTTTATATCCTATTGTGGTAGAGGCCAATGCCAAGGGCTCATGCTGCCCCTGAGGCCAACTGGGCACTTATGGGACACAGTGAGGAGTGTCTCTGAGGCTGGAGTGTTCATACCAGACACTCCAGGTTCAATGTAGTTCAGTAATACTGAGCCAAAAGCACAGGCTCAGCATTAATGAGCTGCCTGCTGCTTCACCTGTCACACAGGTAGGCACAGAGGGCAGATCTATTTAGTGATGAAGAACCTGTTAGAATTGCACGTTAAGCATCATTAAGCACAGCACTGCTGAAGATTGCACCTGCCATGGGCTAGGGGCCTGGTAAAAAACTCTGCTTCATGACACTGAGCTTGCACTTTTAACAGGCTTGGTGTCACTGATCTTCAGTTGTTCTTTGTTTGTGGGTCTTTCTGCCTTTAGTTTTGCCTTCAGCAAGTGAAATGCATGCTCAATTGGGTTGAGATCAGGTGACTGACTTGGCCATTGCAGAATATTCCACTTCTTTTGCTATAAAAGCTCCTGGGTTGCTTTTGCAGTGTGTTTTGGATCATTGTCCATCTGTACTGTGAAGCACCATCCAATCAACTTTGCTGCATTTGGCTGAATCTTGGCTGACAGTATATCTCTAAACACTGCAGAATTCATCCGGCTGCTTCTGTCTGTCACATCATCAATAAACACCAATGACCCAGTGCCACTGAAAGCCATGCATGCCCATGCCATCACACTGCCTCCACCATGTTTTACAGATGATATTGTGTGCTTTGGATCATCTTCTCCACACTTTTTTCTTCCCCTCATTCTGGTACAGATTCCTCTTAGTTTCATCCGTCCAAAGAATGCTTTTCCAGAACTGGTCTGTTAGATGTTTTTTGGCAAAGTCTAATCTGGCTTTTCTGTTCTTCAGCCTTATGAATGGTTTGCACCTTGTGGTGAACCCTCTGTATTTGCTCTTGTGAAGTCTTCTCTTGATTGTAGACCTTGACAATAATATGCCCATGCCCTGGAGAGGGTTCTTCACTCGTCTGGATGTTGTGAATGGGTTTTTCTTTACCATAGGGAGGATCCGGCGATCATCCACCACTGTTGTCTTCCGTGCATGTCCAGGCCTTTTTATGTTGCTGAGCTCACCAGTGTGTCCTCGGAATGTACCGAACTGTGATTTGGCCACTCCTAATGTTGCTGCTATCTCTCTGAAGGATTTGTTTAGTTTTTTTAAGCTGTACAATGGCCTGTTTCACTTGCATGGACTTCTCCTTTGAACGCATGATGTAGGTTCACAGAGGTAGATTCCAAATGCAAATACCACACTTCGAATCAACTCCAAACTTTTTACCTGCTTAATTGCTGAAGAAATACCAAAGGAGTAGCCTACACCTGGCCATGAAACAGCTTTTGATTCAATTGTCCAATTACTTTTAGTCCCTTGAAAAAGGGGGGAGGCTGTTCTTAAGATCTGTAATTCCTAAACCCTTCCTCCGATTTGGATGTACATATCCTCAAATTAAACCTGAGAGTGTGCACTTTCAGACAATATCCATTATATAGCTATATCTTGAATATGTTTTGGTAAATACTTGAAAAAACTAAAATTGTGCCTGTGTCCAAATATATATGGACCTAACTGTATATATTGTTCAATCAAATCAATATCTTGTGCAGTTTTTCACACACTGTACAGTTGTGCAATTTCACTTCTCTCTTTTACTTGCACCAAATTCTGTCCTGTACCCCCCCCCCCCCAGTGTCCCCACACTCACTGGATCTTATGGACCCTATGCCCTAAGCATTAACATCATAAAAAAAATGATAAAAGTCATAAATACTTGTCAGCTTGTCTCCATCTCTCCCCACTCCTCAGGTGCAATATGTTATACTTAAAGTCACTCCTCACAAGATGTAATTCTCACCATGCAAAAGGACAGACAGGAGGAGCCCCTCCATAGCATAACTCCACTTTTATTAAAAACACACACACAATTGAATAACACTCATATGAAAGCTGTATGAAATATGAGAAGCGCCGAACCAGGAAGTGCCGATGACACGTGCGCTCCGTGGGCCAGATGTGACATCACCGGCTGACTCTGCCCAATGCATTTCGCCCCTCATATGGTCATCTTCATGTGGGTGATATTAGTCTTGGCTGCAAGTGGAATATGTATGACAATCATAGAAACAGAAAAACATAGAAAAGTGAAGACAGAAAAAATACCAAGTGGCCCATTGAGTCTGCCTGTTTAGTAGAGTATAGATCTATGTTTGTCCCAAACATGTTTGAAGACACTTATTGTTGACTGGCTCACTACCTCTGCTGGAATCTACAGTATGTTGATATGTAATTATACTAGTTCAATGTAAGGTGAAACAGATTGCTGGGCAACACCCAAAATAAATCTAGAGACTCAGGAAACTGTAGTACCATAACCTATGTATTAATAATAGTAATAAATAGTAATAATAATATTTGGGACCCAATTGAGCCACAGGTTTTCCAGCAGTGAGGTGGGTTGATTGAGGAGAATTTGGTATAAATGGGGTGAAGTACCATCTATGCAAAATTTCTTGTAGTAATTTTCAGCGGATGGTGCATTGAGTAGCTTAGTATGATGGTCTGATAGCTGTGTCATCAGACAAGGTTTTACCTATATTATGTTCCCACTTTAGCATTGTTTGGGTTTTAAGAAATATAGTAGCAGCTTTTCACCCAGTTTGCTGTAGATCAATGTAATAAAATCAGGGGTCTTATGTAAGGAAAAAGAAGGTAGGTCCATTTGATGTGTTGGTGGGGTATGACAATGTCAAAAGAAAAGTGCAATTTTACACATACTGGTAGTGCCCTTTCTGTGCTATATTATATTCAGTGTACGGGTTACTAAAAGTTTTAAGATGTGGTTTAATGCATTAGCTTTATAGAGTTAATTCCTACATGAGCCCAGGCCTTGAGGTTAAGTTGAGGATTGCAGTATTCTATGGGTGTTAAAATGATCTGTAGAGTACTAGTGTTGGTAGGCATTAAAAGCGGCTTGAATTGTAGGATACTGTGAAGTGGGCTGAATAGTGCTAACATTTTGATCCAAGATCATGTAGTTTCTTCCAGGAAGCACATGACATTCTATTTTATACCAGATTTTATTTGTTTATAACAAGAGCAAGAAATCCTCCGAAAAGGGATTTTAAAGTCATATAGCGGACTAAATAAATGGCTATAAAAAATATATTTATTGGTATGAATAAAACATGCAAATTGGCCCTATGCGGACAAGACCTATTATACAGATAAAATTATGAAAGTGCAGGAAGACACACAATACATAACATATTGACATATTGACATATTGACATGGGCTCAGCATATGTATGTGGACTTCCTAAAGATGGAAGGGCTGTGGAGCATCCAACGCGTTTCGAGATGTTCGAAAAACAAAAATAACAGCTCTTCTTCAGGGATGATCACGGCTTAGTGGAGGAGGAATTCGTATTTGGTGGAGCAGAGCGGAAAAGCCCCGTAGCCCAGACAGACATAACACAAGATGGTGGAGAAATTTGAGATACAAAAATAGGGACCACTGATAAAAAGATCAACAGGATGATCCGAGAAAAACTGTCTGGAGTTGAGACACTGCAGATGTATATCCAAAGTGAAAACGTAATAATGAATGGATCCTGAAAATCATACAAAGGGACCGCTGAATGCTGAATCACGGTCCTGTCACTTCTCATATGTGGGTCCAAACGAAAAACAATCCGTATATCTGTAGTGGACAAGGGGGCCAACCAAGAGCACATCCAAAAATCCAACAATGGGGGGTTAACCCAACTGAGTCCCAGTCAATAGGGAACAGGGCGAGGGCCACTACATCAAAGCTGGTAATATATATAGGGGTGCATCAGAGTGGGCAGCACCAAGGCTGCAACACAGCGTACCATTAGTGCAACTGACCAGCCAGCATAGATTTTATTTGGTTGGTCTCCCCACCAGAACTGGATCTGATCTTAAAGTGCAGTCCTATAATGATAGTAAAGATTGAGCAGCACCAGATATCCTGTCCACTTATATTTGTTAAATTTGGGAATGCATATCTATTTTTTTATGCCATCTATAGGAAGTTATTGGTTTGCATAGCATAGTGAAGTAGGTACTGGGCAATACAATATACACTATTCTAAAGAGGTACAACATTTTAAGGAGTATCATTTTAAATTATTCTATTCTACCAGATAAAGATAGTTCTAGTTTAGAGAGATTTTGCAGCTTGCATGAGAGACCGTCAATTAATTTATTTTTATAATGTAACTCATAAAATTAAAGGCTTTGTACAGCAATTGGAAACCATAATATTTTAGTGGCTAGTATTGTTACAGACTTTTTTGGCCAAAACATCTTTCAGACAAATTATTTAGAGGAATTTTAGCACCATTTACCAAATTGCATACATTGAAAACATGGATGGAAAAACTAGGGAGGAGAATTCTTGGAGTGCCTAGCCTTAAATACATAGTTACATAGTTACATAGTAGTTAAGGCTGAAAAAAGACAACAGTCCATCCAGTTCAACCTGCGTAGGTGTACTCTTGTCAGTACCTATATCCTTGTATGTTGTACTTATTGAGATGTACATCCAAGAGTTTTTTAAATATATCCATACTCCCCGCAGACACCACTAGTTGTGGGAGAGAGTTCCACATCCTTATTGCCCTGAAAGTGAAGGACCCCTTACGAATTCTAATATTAAACCTTTTTTTCTTCTAGTTTCAATGTGTGTCCCCTTGTGCTTCTACATTCCCTGAGACTGAACAGTTTATCTTTTATGCTTGGATCCCCATTGAGATATTTATAGATCGCAATCATGTCCCCTCTCAAGCATCGCCTCTCCAGAGAGAATAAGTTTAGCGCTTGCAAACGTTCCTCGTAAGTAAGGTCTTCCACTCCCCTTATCAGTTTTGTTGCCCTCCTTTGGACTCTCTCCAGCTCCAGTATATCTTTTCTAAGGACTGGTGACCAGAACTGGACAGAATACTCCAGATGTGGCCTAACAAGGCTTTTATAAAGTGGCACAATTATAGTTTTATCCCTGGAGCATATCCCCTCATTTATGCATGCTAATATTCTACCTGCTCTGGTTGCTGCAGCTTGACATTGCATGCTATTGCTCAGTCTGTCATCTACTAGGACCCCCAGATCCTTATCCTTTCTTGATTCCCCCAGAGGCTCTCCCCCTAGTGCGTACTTTGCATTTATGTTTTTTGCCCCCAAGTGCATTACCTTACATTTCTCTACATTAAACCTCATTTGCCATTTTTCTGCCCACTCCGTTAATTTGTTCAGGTCATTTTGTAAAATGTCAATATCCTGTTGTTATGTTATCGCCCTGCTTATCTTTGTATCATCAGCAAAAACCGAGATTGAGCTATTAATCCCTTCCCCCAGATCATTAATGAATAAATTGAATAGAATTGGTCCCAAGACAGATCCTTGGGGTACCCCACTCGGCACTCCAGACCAGTCCGAGTACACATTATTAATTACCACCCTTTGGACACGCCCCTGTAATCAGTTCTCTAAGAACAGACCTTCTGGTCCATGCCTGCAGACCTCAGCTTGTAAATCAAGTGTTTATGGGGAACGGTGTCAAAAGCTTTTGCAAAACCCAGGTACACTACATCCACTGACCTCCCCCTATCTAGATGGCCACTCACTTCCTCGTAGAATGTTAGCAGGTTTGTCTGGCAGGAACGACCCCTCATAAACCCGTGCTGATTACTGCTAATGATGTTACCTTCCTCAGTTACTTTTTGGATATAGTCTCTAATTATCCCCTCCAATAACTTACCCACTATTGATGTTAGGCTGACTGGCCTGTAATTCCCAGGAATATGTCTCTGCCCTTTTTTAAATATTGGCACCACATTGGCTTTCCTCCAATCGGCTGGTACCAATCCCGTCATTATACTATCCACAAAGATTAGGAACAATGGCTTGTAAAATACAATATAGCAGAATGACTATACCAGCCGCCCTGTGCTGTAGGTTACACCCCCCCCCCCTTTGTAAATAAGACACCCATTAGAAACACCTATCATATTACTGCCCTAACCATGGTCGGCTAACCTCCTTTCGGTTACACCACGGTTATAAATTTTTTCCCGTCTCTGTATAAGGACCCTTAATGTCCGGTCAGTCGGATTGTAGTTATCACCCATTCAATAACCTCCCCTATTAATCTCTGATATAGGTTTTTCATTGACTCCTTCCATTGTAGTAATCGTCATTAGTCGTGCCCAAATACTCCCCAGCAAGGACGGTCTGTTTGGACGATTGTAAGATGCTCCTTCACTCACCGGTAGATCTATCCCCCTCCAGTCACCTACATC
>BLSH010438701.1:141020-162381 GCA_018402905.1 Glandirana rugosa | reverse complement strand
TCCCGGTCGACAACGACATTCACTGTGTAATAACAAGTTTTTAGTAGAGGATTAAGATTTCCCTCTCGAAGGAACAATAATGTGTCACTTACAGCAACAGCTGGCCCTGTAGGAGTAGGCAATGGTTTTTGAACAAGAATCTGTCCCTCTAAGCAACACCTGGAAACTCTCCCTTTAGAACTGGGAGATGGTTTTTGAACAATAATGTGTCACTTACAGCAACAGCTGGCCCTGTAGGAGTAGGCAATGGTTTTTGAATAAGAATCTGTTCCTCTAAACAACACCTGGAAACTCTCCCTTTAGAACTAGGAGATGAAGATGATTTTTGAACAATAATGTGTCACTTACAGCAACAGCTGGCCCTATAGGAGTAGGCAATGGTTTTGGAACAAGGATCTGTCCCTCTAAGCAGAAGCCTCTACCTAGTGCAGTCAGATCGCTCAAAGCAGCAGTATGTGAAATCTCAGATTACTCCCACAATCTGATACCTGCGGTGCTTCTCGTCCTTTGCACAAGATGAGTGGGCACCACTCCTACCCCTAGTGGAATTGGCATATGATGATGCAGTTCCCTCGGCCACAGGACACGCCACATTTTTTGCAAATTATGGGTACGTTCCTTTTTTTTCCCAACATCCTGCCTGATTCCTCGGTTCCCGCAGTCCAGGAGAGGGTGAAATTTCTGCAGTCAAACAACAAGGTGTTGCAAGATGCCATATCTAAATCACAACAAGACAATAATAAAATTTTTGACAGAAGAAAGAGAGGAGACCTAAAACTTGAGATAGACAAGGTTTGCTTATCAACTGCAAATCTAAAAATGTCATGCCTATCCAAGAAACTGGGACTTAGATATATTGGTCCATTTCTGTCAAAAGACAAATCAATCCAGCAGCTTATGAACTTTCTCTCCCAGAGACATACAAAATCCATCCTGTCTTTCATGTTTCCCTGCTAAAAGCCGCAAGGTTAGACCCACTCCCGAGTCGTGAGTCGGGTCCACCAGCTCCTGCGATAGTCAACGGCAACAAGGAATATGAGGTTAAAACAACTGTGGATTGTAAAAAGAGAAGAAACACTATTTAGTATCTAATTAAAGCGGTTGTCTACCCATCAATTTGATAGTGTCAAAGAAGAGTTAATATTCACGGCATGCCGGAAATGCTATCTGTCTTGATTGTGCTCTCAACCAAACTAGCAAACCATCCAATGGGTGGTGTCATAATGGATCACATGTGCAGCATCATGGCAGTTGCAGATTAAACATAGGCTAAGATGTCACCTTCCTTAGCTGAAAATGATAGGAGAGTATACAACCACTTTAAATGGAAAGGCTACGGGACAGAAGAAAACTCATGGGAACCAGAAACCAATCTTCATGACAAAAGACTGGTACACGCATTCTTTTGGGCTCACCCTCAAAAGATGTTACAAATGGGCATCCAGAGGTTGCCCATTGATAGGGTAATGTAAGAGAAGTCCTGTAAACGGTCACGTTTTGGCATCCACGCACATTCACACTAGCGTGGGCACAGGAAGAAACATGCATTTGCGCATGTGCGGGCGTGCATGGGCACACGTGCATGCACTGGCGCCAAACTGACTATTTAAGCCAAGCCAAGCCAAGCAGTGACAAGAACACTTTTACCTGTGTCCTGATACGTTCCTGTCTGCCTGTATTTGACCCAGCTTTACCTGAACTCTCCTCTGGACTTTCACCTGCCTACCTGTGACCTCAGCCGGTGTTTGACTCTGCTCCTGTCTCATATTCCTGTACTTTGCTGCCTGATTATGTACCAGACCCGGCTTGTATTGTGTTCCTGCTCCAGCCTCACGTTCCTCTACCTGCACTTCCCGGCTGTTGATGACCCCCCTGGCTTATGTCCCAGCTATACTCCTGCCTACTAGGCCTATATCACAGAGTTCCAGTTCCAGCTACCTGCCTGGTGACCCACGGCTATCAGGTCCCTGTCAAGCCTCAGTTGGTGCCACCTGCTATATCAGCCCTTGTGCCGCTCTGTGTCCTACACTCCCTATCATCACTATCTGGGGTGTTGGACAGGAGGTGCAAGAGAAGCCCCCTCTACAGCTTGATCTCCACCAGGTACATGACAATTTCCCTTTGACATATTCTAGTGTGAGCTCCTGCTTGGGTCTGGTTTCTAAAGCATTAATAAGAGTACTATATGTCTCTGGAAGGCTGCAGAGGAGCAGTGTAAAAATATGGTTATCTTTGATGTCCTCTCCGATGGTGCATAGCTGCTCTATGATCTTTAGCATAGCTTTCACATTTGCTGGCCTTCTAGTCTCATCTTATAGAATTTTCATAGCAAAAACAGTTTCCTGTTGAGGCTTGAATGCTCATGCAGTCTTTGTAATGAAGTCAACAAACCTTTGGACATTTTCTCTTTACTTATGTGAATAAGCTGGTCATTTTCCACTAGAAAGCTCATAATTGCTTTTGCCTGACTATCTTTCCTGTCCCATTCCTCTGTTTCTCTGTTTGTGGGTCTGTCTGTATTCAGCACTTGCCACAATTCATCCTTGCTGAGAAACATTTCTAGCTTAAATTTCCACAGCTGGGTATTGACATTGTTCAGCTTTACTATTGCAAACTTCACATCTGAACTGCTCTCCATCTTTCAGTAGCTTGTATACAGTACTCACTGAATCACAGAACTTATCAAGTATACTTTACAGTGCCTCTGGGTGCTGCTAGGTGCATGGGACCCATAATCTGTTATCAGAGTATTGAAATCATGCGTTGGAAGCTTCTTGGTTGCAGGGGATACTTTACTTTTATGCAGGCATAGCAGAACATTTCTTTACATCATGGAGACAGGAAACAGGAATTAACCACAAACAAGCACTCTGAACATAGATAGACTCATATCATAGAACACTTTCACTATACACTATAATACTACAGCGCCACCTGCTGCATAGATAAGTATAATGCATACAGTATATAGTTCACAGTATGTAAGCAGATTGCTGTTGCTTTTCCAACACTTAAGGCACCTACATGTTGCAGCAAACAATTGCCCTTTGGATCTAGATATGTCTGAAGGCTCTACCTGATCATGGCAGATATCCCATGCTCAAATTTTCGCTGGGGTTGAGTTAGCTAGCTGTATTGGATTAGACTTGGTGTCTACTGCATCAATTGACACAAGCACACATATTTACCAAACGTTCATGTAAATATTAAGACCTTTTGCAAGAAAGATCGCTCAGCATATGAATCATGCATACACAGTTCCCTGATGTTAAATATCTGCACATTGCTTTACATTTTAACATTCTTGGGGCAGGATCTGTTTTGAATGCTTCACTGTTCTCTGTAAAGTGCTGCAGAAAAAAACCCAGTTCTATAAATATAAGTTAAGCAAATACAAAAATAAATATAGGCAGTTAAACTTTGAATCACTATGAAATCTGATAGTCTTCCCTTAATAAGGCACAGTTCATGTAATGCCAGGAGGATTGTAGTTCAGGGGATGATGACCCATAATCACATATTTAACAGCTCGAAGAGGCATATGACAAATAATGCTTCTTTAACCTGAGCTGACCCTTCCTTTTTTCCTTTGCAAGAGTGGGAGAACTCCAGAGCATTACAAATGTGTTAAAATTTCCAACTTTTGTAGTAGCTGGGCAAACACCATCCCTTTGAATCAGTTAGCCAGGCTATTCCTGGCAATGTTTTTTTTTTTAGCTAAACCCCAGTCAAACATATAAATATACAGATGTAATATGTTTAAGGAAGCTCTTTTGCCTAAATTGTATTTTTGTCCATCCTGTCCTGAAATTTATGCAGCTTTGCAAGACAGCACAGCCCTGTCAGTTCAGTTCAGTAACACTCAAAAGTCTTATCTCTCCCCAGCCTGTGACTGGACAGTGAAAAGAAAAGCAGCAGATTGATGAGCTAAAGCGCTCTTATTTCTCTTGCTATGCTCTCTCCTCCTATCAGCATGCTCCTTGTTAGCATTCCTGCCCCCTCTCTCACCGTCTGAGCTGTGTTGTATAGTGGATTGCAGGAGCCTGATATTATGGTCCTAATATTATATAATATAATATATATTGATATACACAAATTCATATGTACACTGCTTGAATTAACAAAGCTTGAGAGTCAGTATTTACAAGTTAAAATCATTTTTTTTTGCTATAAAATGATTTAGAACCCCCAAACATTACATATTTTTTTATAACATCCTAGAGAATAAAATGGCAATTGTTGCAACACTTTATGTCACACTGTATTTGCGCATCGGTCTTACAAACGCAATTTTTTTGGAAAAAATTCACTTTTTTGATTTAAAAGATAAGAAAACAGTACAGTTAGCTAAATTTTTCCCCACATTGTCAAAGATAATGTTACGCTGAGTAAATTGATACCCAACATGTCATGCTTCAAAATTGCGCCCGCTCGTGGAATGGCGACAAACTTTGGCACTTAAAAATCTCCATCGTCGAAGTTTAAAATTTCTACAGGTTACCAGTTTTGAGTTACAGAGGAGGTTTAGAGCTAAAATTATTGCTCTCACTCTAATGATCGCGGTGACACCGCACACGTGTGGTTTGAACACCATTTTCATATGCGGGTGAGACTTATGTATGCGTTTGCTTCTGCGCACAAGCTCGGCAGGACAGGGCACTTTAATTTTTTTTTTTTTACTTATTCTACTTTTTATTTTATGTTTTTGCACCGTCCTTTTTTAAAAAAAAAATGGATCACTTTTATTCCTATTACAAGAGATTTAAACATTCCTTGTTATAGAAAAAAGCCTGCCAGGACCTCTTAAATATGAGATCTGGGGTCAAAAAGACCTCAAATGTCATATTTACACAAAAATGCAATAAAAAAATAAAATAAAATGACATTTGAAAAAAAAAGTCCCCTTTAACCACTTGCCGACCATGTAGTGACCACATGCGGCGACAGCATGGCTCTGTCCTGCGCATCACTCATAGGCACGACGGCTAGGGGGCGCGGGTCGGGCCGGTAAGTTGGGATGGCCTGTGGCAGAGCCAGAATGGGGAACAGCCGATGTAAACACGGCGGTTCCCCATTCTGACAGGCGGCATGTCAGAGATCTACTGATCTCTGTACTCGGGATCAGTTAGATCTCTGGTACCCCTGCCAGCCCAGCCCCCATACAGTTAGAACACACACAGGAACAGTTAACCCCTTCCCTGCCAATGACATTTATACAGTAATCAGAGGATATTAAAATTTCTGATCACTGTATAAATGTCATTGGTTCCAAAAAAGTGTCAAAAATGACCGACATGTCCGCCCCAATATCAAAGTCCCGATAAAAATCGCAGATTGCCGCCATTACTAGTAAAAAAAAAAATGTAAAAACGCCAGAAATAAATTCTCTTGTTTTGTAAACGTGGCAACTTTTGCGCAAACCAATCAACAAACGCCAATGCGATTTTTTTTTTACCAAAAATATGAGGAAGAATATAAATTGGCCAAAACCGATGAATAAATTTGTTTTTTTATTTTTTTTTGGATATGTATTTTAGCAAAAAGTAAGAAATATTGTTTTTTTTTTTTGCAAATATGTCGCTCTTATTTTGTTTATAGCGGTGATCAGAAATGACGCAGAGGTGATCACATACCACCAAAAGAAAGCTCTATTTGTGGGGAAAAAACAAGCAAATTTTATTTTGGTAAAACGTCGCATGCAGTGCTGCATTGCAAAAAGTGCTCTGGTCCTAAGGTGGGAAATCCTTCCGGTCCTTAAGTGGTTAAGAGTCAAACGTCACTTCCGCCCTGCAATGCTATGGAGCCAAGTGGACGGGATCTTATGCTCACTCGGCTCACAGGCATTGCGGCGGCCAGATCGGATCATCTCCGCTGTTACTGGCGGGTCCGGTAAGCATCGATGATGACCGGAGCGTGGCGGGAGGGCGAGCCTCTCCCGCCCCCGATAAAAGTGATCTTGCGGTGAATCCGCCGCAGAGAGCACTTTTACCTTAAACAGAAATGGCTGCTGAAAAAAAATACCGGGGTTATGGTAACTATCTGCTACCATAACAATGGTATTCCACTTTAAAGGACCACCGTATAATGACGGCGGGCGATCCGGAAGTGGTTAATAATGTGTTAAAGTGGGACTATAAGATTTAAAAAATACTAGAACCTCTTCAGCACTAATTGTTTTTTACTTGCTTGTTTAAAAGTTTCTCTAAATTGTACACTAAGCTCTGCAAGCGCAGTTCAAAGTACAATCACGACATGCCTTGGGTCCTGGAATGAAATAACTTCTGTGCATGTGTGCAGGAGTTACATTATTCCAGTGCCTCTGGGTGCTGCTGGGTGCCTGGGACCCATTATCTGTTATCAGAGTATTGAAATTGTGCGCTGGATGATTATTGGTTGCAGGAGATACTTTACTTTTATGCAGGCATAGCAGAACATGTCTTTACATCATGGAGACAGGAAACAGGAATTAACCACACACAAGTGCTCTGAACACAGATAGATGGTACAACCTATCATATCATAGAACACTTTCACTATACACTATAATACAACAGCACCACCTGCTGCATAGATAAGTATAATGCATACAGTATATAGTCCACAGTATGTAAGCAGATTGCTGTTGCTTTTCCAACACTTAAGGCACCTACGTAAATGTACCAGCAAACAATTGCCCTTTGGATCTAGATATGTCTGCAGGCTTTACCTGATCGTGGCAGACATCCCATGCTCAAATTTTTGCTGGGGTTGAGTTAGCTAGCTGTATTGGATTATACTTGGTGTCCACTGCATCCTTTGACACAATCACATGTATGCCTTGGGTCCTGGAATTAAATAACTGTACAGGAGTTACATTATTCCAGGCAAGCTAATCAAGATTGTTGAAGAAGAAGACTGGGTGAAGATGTCAATGGTGGTGAAGTAGATTGCGGCACATCTTATCGTTTTCGGAGAGGTAAGGGCGGGAGACTTTACTTCCACTTTATTGAATACTCAGCTGTATTGGTGTCTTTTATACTATGGGTGCCTGAAGATCAGCTTTTAGTACTGCACTGGCAACAATACAGTTAAAATAGTTGTCAACCCGTGACAACCACTTTAACCTACAGGTAAGCCTATAATAAGGCTTAACTGTAGGTTCACTGCATATCTACCAAACTTGCACGGTTCCGGAGATATGCAGTGTACTGTGATGTGCCCACGTCATCCGGCACATGTGCAGTGAAGAAACGGCTTCCCTGCCATCCCATCACTGACATTGTGCCGTGACTGTTGGCTCCCGGACGCATGCATGAGAGTGACGTCATGCGACTCCGGCCAGTCACAGAGCCAGAGATCGCTGCCCCGGAAGGAAGAGGGGCAGAAGATGGACACGGCCTGGAGCGGGGACATCGCTGGACTCTAATATGCGATGCATACTAGCCCATTATGCTTTTACATTGCAGGGTAACGTAGAGGAAGTAAAACCCATCAGGGTTTACTTCCTCTTTAAGTACTGTCTATGATACTTTTTGCATTGTTATTTTTTCAGAACAAGCTTCTGGGGGTCTTCTCCCTTCTTTTGGGTCCAACCATTAGTGATTCACATTGTAAAGTGCTGCGCAAACTGTTGGGGCTATATAAATCCTGTATAATAATAATTATAATAACCAAAGATTTAGCAAATCAACATAGACAACTTGCAGTTTAGCTAAACCTTTGTGTATCAGGACTGCTTGGATCCAGAAAAAGGGTAGACACCTGAAAGCGTGTCCTTTAAAATGAACTGTTAGTGAAAAAAAAAAGTATCAGGGACAGTACTCAACTGTTTTGTACCTTTAACCACTTCCACACTGCGCGCAGTATATTTACTGCGGCAGTGTTGCACTGTCTCGCGAATCGCCGTAAATAGATGGCGATTTACGGACAGGCAGCCAGGGGGTGCGAGCGCTCCGCTGGCGGCGTGCGCTCGTGCCCGCCACACTCTGTAGGAGTGAGCCGCGATGAGCTGCCAGAGGGAAAGAACGGGGAACCGCTGAAGTAAACACCTGACAGGTGGCATCTAAGAGATCTACTCATCCCTGTCACTGGGATCAGTTAGATCTCTTATGCCCCTGACAGCCCAGCCCCCTAACAGTTAGAACATGCCTAGGGAACACAGTTAACCCCTAGATCACCCCCTGCAGGTTAACCTCTTCACTGCCATTAACATTTATACAGTAATCAGTGTATACTTAAATTTCTGATCGCTGTATAAATGTCATTGGTCCCAAAAAAGTGTCAAAAATGTCCAACATGTCTGCCCCAATACCGCAGTCCCGATAAAAATCGCAGATCGCCGCCATTACTGAAAAAAAAAATGTAAAAACGCCAGAAATTAATTCTCATGGTTTGTAAACGCGGCCACTTTTTGCGCAAACCAATCAATAAATGCAGATTGTGATTTTTTTTTACCATAAATATGAGGAAGAATATAAATCAGCCAAAACCGATGAATTCATTTGTTTTTTTATATATTTTTTTTGGATTTGCATTATAGCAAAAAGCAAGAAATATTGTTTTTTATTGCAAAATTGTCGCTCTTTTTTTGTTTATAGCGGTAATCAGAAATGGCGCAGAGGTGACCAAATACCACCAAAAGAAATCTCTATTTGTGGGGAAAAAAGGACGCAAATTTCGTTTGGGTACAATGTCGCAAGGCCGCTCAATTGTCAGCTAACGCGACGCAGTGCCGAATCGCAAAAAGTGCTCTGGTCCTACAGTGGGAAATCCTTCCAGGGCTGAAGTGGTTAAGGGAGTGCACTGCTTGTTACTTGATTTTTCTACATGTATATAGAGGTCAAACACAATTAGTACATGTTCTCATCAAAAGAAAAAACAAAAATGATTAATACATACTATGTATACATAATTAGGGTATAGGAAGCAGGTCTCTTAAAGATCTTTCCTGAAAATAAATTCTGTTTCTAGGAATATTTCCTGTAGTCTCCTGTCTCTGAGTGGATCTGATGTGCTCTGAAAAATCTGCCGCAGAAGAATTGCTCATTCATCTCAATAAAAAGCAGGTTTCCCATTTGCAAACATCGCACTCTAGTGGTGGTCAGGAACAACTTGATTAACCCTTTTGGTGCCAGAGCCAGTTTTGCATTTTGCACACATGTTAAAAAATAATTTAAGGCTTGAAATTTAGCTAAAATGCACAAACAGTATGTATTTTCTGATACTGGAGAATAAAATGGTAGTACTTCCAATTTTTTTTTTTCCGTGACATGATATTAGCAAAACGGTTTATCAATTGCAAGTTTTCAGCAAAAATACCCTATGTTAAAGGATAAGTTCACCTTTTGTAACATGTCACATGTTGCACCCATACTCAGGGTGTAACATGTAACATGTTACAAATGCACTGGTCACTGCTTCCCCGAACCCTGGTCTGACAGCTAGCGGGGGATCTTCTCCATCACGCTAGTTATCACAATCTGCAAAAAATGCGGTCATGCGGGGCTCTGCCCACCTGGTTGCATCATCCATTCACAGTGTTCTGTGAATGGTAAAACTACAAGGTCTGAGAGCCCTTGCAGCTGTCGGCTTGTAGTTCTCAATGAACTACAACGGCGCTGTTGAGCTCTGTCATAGTTCATTAAGTCTTCCTTTCACAATGTAATAGCCTGGCCATATAAGAGGTATGGCTAGACAGATACACAGACAGTCTGCAGGACCGTATCATTACACCCACTATCTGCTGGCCCATTAAAAAAAATAATAAATGCAAAAAACTGCATTTATTATTTTCTTTGTAAAGGTGAATATATACTTTAAATATCAAAGATTAGGGTGTGCTGAGTAAATATATACAAAGCCTGTCAAGCCTTAAATTTGTGTGTACTGGTGAAACAATGAAAAATTTTGATCGTCAAAACTTTCAGTATAGTTAAAGAGGGAGTAAACCCAGATGGGGTTTACTTCCTCTACATACACCTGTAAATTTGAAGCATAATGGGCTACTATGCATCGCATAGTAACCCATTATGTGTCACTTACCTGCAAACGAGTCCATCGATGTCCCCTGTGCTGGCGGTGCCCATCTTCAGCCCCTCTTCCTTCCGGGGCCGCGACTCCGGCTCTGTGACTGGCCAGAGTCACTTGACGTCACACCCGCGCATGCACGTGGGAGCCGACAGTCACGGCACAGTGTCAGTGGAGAAACGGCACGGAGGCTGTTCCTTCACTGCGCATGTGCCGCAATGACGTTGGCACATGCAGAACGCTGCATATCTCCTGAACCGTACAGGTTTGGGAGATATGCAGCGTACCTACAGGGAAGCCTTATTCTAGGCTTACCTGTAGGTTAAAGTGGTTGTCACAGGTTGACAACCACTTTAACCTGCAGTTTCCTGCTGGCCCACAGACAGCAGCAGTCCTCCTCTTTCTCTTGCTGCTGTGCCTCCAGTGTTTGGTCACCTCAGCAGGCAAATCAGTGTGTGCTCCAGGAGAAAAATGGTATCAGTGTGGGAGTGTCCCTGATGAAGCAGTTGGCAGGCAGCTTATGTTAGTTCTGCTAAAAAAAACATGGTTAAGTGTAGCGCTACCCCCGTAGGAGCCACTAAAATTAACTAGTTCTTCCCCAAAAGTGCAGAGTTCACCCAAACACAAATCCACTCATTCTGACTCCAATAAACAGTCTAGGGGTTTGTCTTCTTATAATTTATTGCTTGCAGAACTTGTAACAGGATAGTGATTGGGGCATGGGATACTCCAAAATGCTCATTGGCATTAAGCAGAGGACACTCTTCTCTTGTGGATCTAGTACAGTCTAAACCCTCACAGCTGGGGGCCTTGAGGTAGCATTTGTCTCAAAACTGAAGATGAGGCAAGTCTCTTAGCATCTGGTTACCCGGCACAAGTTCACAGCTATAGGTTACCAGTGCAGTTTTTGGGGTGCTGCACAGTCAAGGGGTAAGTCAGGGCAGTGGCATAGCGTGGTGGTACTGTGTCACCGCGCTCCGGCCACCATGTTCAGTCTCAGCAATGGCCAGTCGGAGCCCCATGATTGGGTGAATGGAGTCACGTGCGGCGGCGGGGCTGACATGTCCATGATCGCTATGCTACTAGAGTCCTGCTTCTGTCTTGCTGTCAGTGTGAGCGCCCACCCCCGTCTTCTCTTTCAGACCGGATCTCTGATCATTTACCCATTGTGGCAGCGGTAGAGCAAATCGATGGAAGAAAGAAAAAGCAGGATGAGACTGAGCTGAGTTGTGTTACTGGCATGGTGGGAGTGTACACTGTGGCGTGACAGTCCGGGGAGAGCCCGGGCCTCCCACCAGTGTGGAGGAGGGCGGGGGGTGGACTGGATCATGATGGATGGAGCCTGCTGTCTGGAAGGATTGGAGTGGGAACACAAACAAGGAGAGGCAGCTACAGGCCCACAGTGGCTGGGCCCACCACTACCAACAGTACATGCTCTAGGTGGGGTTCATGTGTAGAAAGGATCATGGATGGAAGATGCCTGGATGGATGGAGCACTGTAGATGAGGAGAGGCAAGCTGGCTGGCTGGCCCACAGCCCATCACAATGCTCTGTGATGGAGGGTTGGTTGGCGGCATGTTGTGGAGATGGATGGAGGCTGGATGGGTGTGGAGAACTGTAGATGAGGAGAGGCTGGCCCAGGTCCGAGGTGGCTTTCCCACCAGCTGAGCCGCCCCTTACAATGCTCTGTCGGGGGTTGGTTGGTGGCATGTGGTGGAGATAGAGGTTGGATGGATGTGGAGCACTGCAGATGAAGAGAGGTCTACAGTGGCTGTCCCACAGGTGCCCACCACAACGCTGTGTGTCTGATGGTGTAGCATCGGACAGCTGGCTGTGAGTGATCGCGGTCGGAGCAGGCAGTCGCTTGCTTGGCTCCCACTGTCTGGGCCCCACTAACTGACCCCTGGGTCTCTGCATCTATTTCCCCTTGTCTGATGTCCAGCATGGGAGACAAAAAGAGTCCTATCGTAATCACCCACAGCCAGCTGTCTGCCACCGCACCCTCAGACACACAGCATTGTGGTTGGTGGCCTTCCCTCGTCTGCCAGCTGCTCCACCACCCCGGACTATGCGGGGAGGGGGGCCAGGTGGTCGGTGGTGTGCTGGAGCAGCCACCAGGCCAGAAGAGGCTGCCCACCACAATGCTTTGTGTCTGACGGGGTTTAGTCTTCTTCCCTACAGACCGAAACGGCAACCAAAGCCCTAGTCAGACGAAGGCTACTGGGACTGCGGTGTGTGCACCTTCAAGAACAGTACCGAGGCCTTCAAGTGCCTGTGCCTGATGTGTGATCATGTGCATAAGGGGACTTCCACTAGGTGATTCTCTCCCTCTCTCATTTATCCTGCCATCATCTTCCTGCACCTCCTGGGGGACACACCATCTCGCAGGGATGTCAGTGGTGGGTTCTGACAGGGGGACGCCCTCCACCAGAACACTCCAGTCAGCGCTTTCAGCCACTGGCTGAGAGCGCTGATCCGGAGCCGGTTGGTAGACCTTTTTCAGTCATGCCTCTTCGACAAAAGCTGGCTGAACATCCAGCTTCTGTCGTACCGGTTGCAGTACACAGGGGCAGATGTCCAAATGTCGGATGGTTTCTATTGAACTGGCCGATGCTGCCCAACATTCAGCCCATGTGTACAGGGCTTTATGGGGCGCAAATTACTTGCCTTGCCCCGGGTGCTGCCAACCCATGGAATGCCACTAAGTCGGGGTCTCTTTCTCACAAGACCCCAGGATAGCTACCTTTTTCCAGTTTCCTCTGGACATGGTCCAATGAGTGACATTCTCCTTCTAGACTTGATCCCTGGTAAAGAAATCCTGTATGCAGTTTCAGATTGGTCCTAGGAACCAGTCCTGCCACATCTGAGATGCAGCAAAACAGAAACTCAGTCCAAAAGGTGCTTCAGGGATAAGCAACCCCCTGAAGCTCTCAGAACCAGCCCTGATGGAAAAGAACAGTCTCCTCTGGGCTCCAGGCTATTTACCACCTCCCAGACCACTTCCTTGGCACAGCTCCCTGGGGATTGGCCAGGGCATGGTAAATATTAAGCCAGTTATTTGAATGTCCCATCCTAGTCTCAGGGAACTTCTGCCAGAGGCAGGGGAAAAATATTTACTTAACATTCTACACTAGGAGGGTGCTACCTTGGTATAACTGCCTAAAGTGGCCTCAAACCATTCTGGTCTTTTCAAGGACCTTCTGAAAATCAGGCTACTCCATAATGAACTGCTGCACGGATGGACAATATAACTCCCTAGAGGCTATGCTGCCTTGGGCCCTGGGGATGACTTTGTTAGGTCCAAGTCTGCCTGCAGGACTTAGGTGCACCATAATGTGCAGAAACAGCTAAAGTATGTGGAAATACTGTAAATAGGAAGGAATATCCTCCAACAGGAAAAGAGGAGAAAACAAAATTGGAGCTGTTTCTACTGGCTAGAGTGGGGCCTGTATGGCGATGCACTAGTAATCTTGCTGGATGGTTTCCTGATGCCCCATCAGTTAAGGGAGGTGATAAAGAGTTTTGCTAGGAGGAACTTAAAAAGGGGTTAACAGTAATGTCAGTAACAACTGCAAACAGGAATTATCTGGGTCCTAGTTGCTAAAGTAATCCAAGACAGGTAATATGACATCTCTCAGTGATGTATAGAAGAAGTATGGTAGTGTCTAAAGAGCCTAATGGCAAGCTGTGTAGTTGGTCTCTTGCTTAGTTTTGTGGCGCAGATGGTTTTGGCAGGTTGCAACCCTCTTACCAATCTTATGCTTCAGTGGTACGTTCCAGCGGTGGAGGGGCACCTCATGGAATGGTGGCGCGTGCTCTGACAAACTCATGGCTGCAGCCGCTGACTGACTTTGTAGGACTGAAGGTGCCGATGATGACCGGCAAACCTACTCTGCAGGGTTGTAGGTGCAACAAGAGAGCTGCACTGGTGGGTGAGTGAACTGGAGTTCAACACTCTCCCTGGACGTCCGCTTTCTTCCCCAGTCTGGTACAAAAGTCCCCAATCCTTCCCAAGCAGTCCACTGACTTTCCTCTGCTCCTCCTTCTCAGGCCACCTAGCTCCCTGGGGATTGTAATTTCCTCCAAATGGGGAGGAATTGTCGCTTGTCCTCAGCAAAACTACATCTCCCACAATCTTTAACTGAGCATTTCCACCTCCCTCCAGTCTAAGACTGGCCGATCTGGAGTGGGCAATGAAAGTCAATGGATAGCCTCCAAAAATGCTGGGACTTGTTGTCCCACTCTAATAACTTACACAAACACAGTCATAAAAAGGAGTCTTGGGTCTCCCAGCTGTGAACATGGGGGGGAAGAGGGTTACACGAGAATATGTAGTTCACTATCCTGCAATCCACAGTAATTTAGCACAATATAGCACAAAATAGTATCTCCCTACACAGACTGCCAACCCCACAGACCCTAACAAATGGCTGACGGGAACCTATTTTGTTATAGTGAGGGAACTAGCACATAAAACTGCCATTATAACCCGGCTGACCACAGTCAGGCAGTGTATTATAATTACAAAGAATTCGGTCTGGGAATTTCCACATTAATACATCGGGACCACAAATTTCAAAACACTGGATCAGCTGCAAACCCATGGTAGCAAACCTTATCTTTGCTCCCTAGTGGGCACAGTAATAAAAACCTGACACATGTTCTAGCCCTTATTTACTTTCTACTAAACTAGTCTAGGGTTTCCACCTTTTCTGGGAAATTTACACTCACTCCTATTAAAACAATGGGTATGAGTCCCATTTTTCCAAGCCAGGCCAATAAAATAGCCACTAGATGATAATCCCTAAACTAGTCAAAAAGAGTCTTGGCTATGCATACACTTGAAAAGCAATAATGGATGTCAACACAGAGCCATATTACTATTTATATGAATGTTAGAAAAAAATTGTGGTCAGTTACACAGGAAAAATCCATCACTATGCCTCTGCTGCCAGAAATGTGTAATTAAACTAATTTCAAAAGACTGAAATTCTATTGATAATGGATAAACTGTGTTGCTAATAATTATACATGGAAACGTTACACCTTTTCCCTATGCCACAGATAAGCAAAGGCCTGCTGTGCCTAATGATAAATTCAGGCCTATATGTAGGAATTAGTTGGCCAAAACTCACACATATAATTTGAAATGCTATGGAAAACCTGGAATATATAAATCAGATTCATAACAAGCATACACCTTTTGACCTGTTTTATTGCTTTTGGTTCCACTCAAAGTAGAGGTCAAAGTATATCATTATGTCCCAGAGCATGGGGTGCAGGCTTATCCTGATACCAATCCAGAGTAAAGAGGAAAGGATTGCCTCTACTCCCAACCAGCCCAGGTGAATAAACGATAAGAAGCAACCTCAGTCTATATGTCTCCACCACACCATACACGTTGATGCATTTAGCCCTGCCCACTGGGGTTTAATCATAGGAACATAAGAAGTTGTTTTATAATTATGTAGCGCCCCCATAGTGATAGGTGTGTAGCCATGTGCTCCCTTGAGAGTGGCTGGTAGTAGTGGTTCACCTTATAGCTGCCCTCAATCACACCATATTTCACACATCCGTAGACACTGACCAGGTCGTCTCTTGTTTTTGTTGTTTTATTTAGGGGAAATAACTTGGATGGGGATAAGGAATGACTGTGGAATGCCCAAAGAATTATAGTACAAGAACTCCATATACTGCCCTGTATATGCACACTTTCACAGCAGACTATCCCTCTGCAGACTGTTACTCCTCACAACTCTCCAGCACTTGACTTGCTGACCGTTTCTCCTACAGTTCTCTCTCCAGCACTGAACTTAGTAAATTATCACTCCATTACTTCTCTCCAGCACTGAACTTAGTTTCCAGCTTGAAAGGAACTCTATCGAGCTTCTCTGTTCCTTTCTCTTCACCGCGGCTAGCACATGGTGAGGCCTACTCTCAGCAGAACCTCCAGAACACCCAATACAGGCCAGGGATCACGGGTCCCTGAATGTGTAGCAAAAGTACTTGAGTGCTAGCCGGGCCTTTGATGGACTAAAACTCCCAGCCCATTCCTCTTCCAGGTCCCACCGACCTGCTTTTTCCTCAGTGATTCTCCTTTCCCTGAACTGTCTTCCAAGGCTTCCACGGACCGTTCACTATTCCTCTCCCAGCCTGCTCCAGCACTTTCTCTTCCAGCTCCCAGGGACCATCACTCACCAAACCGGTGGATCACTTTAAAGTCTCTCACTGTGTAGCACCTCCGCTGTTCTCCTGTTCCCCTCTGCGACTCCAGGAATCACCACCACTCCTTGCTGCCCCCGAACCTCCAGGCCTCAAGGTCACCTCCCCCATATGGGGGCAACCTCCCGGGTAGAGGCCTCCACAGTGCCTCTGCTACATCTCCAGACTTCCACCTGACACTTCTCCTCCCAGATTGGGCTGACTCAGAGTATTTAAGGTGGCCCACCCCCTGCCAATCCTGCCTGGGGACCGGTCAGGGCTCCCCAGAATACTCCAGATGGCTCCACCTTTCTCTTAGCCTATGAGCAGAAACCTACCTCCAGGTTTCTAGCAAAGAACGGGAAGGTTCTAGTGACCTCATCTGTCAAGACCACTCAATCCTCCTTGAGCCACTCTTCCCAGCACAGATCAAAACATTCAGGCCTGCACTTACACTCAGGCCTGACTAAATTTTACCTCTTCTAGCAAAACCCTGCTAGAAAAACGCACCTGTACTATGGGGGTGTTACAGGTACTTTTTGTAGTGGATTTTTGCTAGGAGAGGCAAAATTGAGTTGGGCCTGACAAAAAGTGCAGGTCTGAATGTTTTGATCTGGGCAGGGGGGGTGGCCCAGGGAGAGCTGGAGATTGCAGGAAGGAACACCTCTCGGATACTCCTCCCCTTTGTTTCCAGAAGTCTCTAGAAAAGGGGATGGGGGAGGAAGAGCCACTTTCTGAAATACGTCAAGGAGCCCTGACCAATCCCCAACCTGGATTGGCAGGGGGCAGGCTTCCTTAAATACTGTTATCTGCCCAGCAGGGGGGAGGAAAATGTCAGGTGGAAGAGTGGAGATGTAGTAGATGCTGTGGAGGCCTCACCTGAGAAGGAGCCCCTGGTCTGGGGGGGGGGGTGACCTTGAGGCCTGGAGGCTCGGGTGCAGCCAGGAGAGGAGTCGGTTCCTGGAGTAGCACAAGAGCGCAGGAGAGCAGCAGAGAGGCTACCCGAAAGACTCTTTAAAGGATCCATCGGAGTCAGTGAGTGACAGACCCTGGAAGCTGGACAGAAAGGCTGGAGCAGGCTGGGAGGAGACATTGGACAGTCTGTGGAGGTCAGAGGAGCCAGTCAGAGGAAGGAGTGTCACTGGACAGCAAGGTAGGCCAGAGTGGCCTGGAAGAGGATGAGCTGGGAGCAGTAGTCCATCAATACCCAGCTAGCACCAAGGCTACACTTTGAGGGTCCATGGCTTCACAACTAGGAGCCCGTGGCCCTTGCCTGTAATGGGTGGTCTGGCGGTCCTGCTGTCAGCAGAGCAAACTCTCCCACCCATCCATGTTTCCATGCTTTATTTTGCTGAGAAATCACTTTGAAAAACAACCCCTAGCTTTTCCGCCCATGGCCATCTGGAGTAAGGGCAGATGTAGATTTTGCTTCCTGGAATCCAGCTGCCCTTAGCTCAAGCATCCAGGCAGGCGGGTGTGTTTAACCAAAATAACCTCTCCTCCCCCTGAAGACTCCAGAGATGTATGACATTATTTGCCTTGGCCTGGAAACCAGGAAAAGAATTGTAAAAAAACGAAGTTTAAAACATGTAAATATGATGTACTTTCCTAACGCTTGCAGCATAAAGATTAATAATAGCCTGTTGATTGAGAGAGTGAAGTTCCACTTTAATATGTGCACAAGTTTGTATAGTCTACCTACGTTTTCCATTAAATCAAGAAAACAAATGCTATCCAACTAGGGCAGGAGTAATACTGGATCAAGCATCAAAGGCAATTAAATCTTTAATAAGAAGCAGTCAGTGTGTCTGGCTTTATAAATCTTATAATTTGCATACAATGTAGACCTACCACATATTTCTATTACAAAGTAAGCCAAATAGATACAGAATGTTGGAGAAAGCGATGGAAAATATGAAATATAGTTTTCTCTCTTTTTTTAAGTTGAGTGCTTCTTGAAAAATGATTATATATGTAATTAATTCCATTGCAATATTTACTTAGAACATTTTTCACATAGTTTATAAGCTTCTAAAATCAAAGGACCTTGGCCTTATATTAAACAACTTTTGAAATTGTTTGGGGCCAATAAGAACTTGTTCAGGAATGTCATTCATTTTCTTCCAAACAGAAAAGTTCAGCTGTATGCCGAGTATCCTTGTTATTATCTCACCAGAAATTTAAAAAAGATAATTAAATCTCTGTGCACATGCAACTTGCCTCTCTTTTAAATCTGTGCTGTGGATTAGAAATAACATGGCTATCTTTTAGTCAGTGCTAGCTGTAGCTCCACCCCCAAGCCTAAAATATGGGTGTTCCTACATGGTAGGTACAGTCAGCGCTGAGCCCGTCCCCTCTCCATTCTGCTCCTTGATTTCACATCTCTCTAGTTTTTTGCAGACTGAGCTTGGACCTGCCTCTAGCTATTCACAGATCGTGAAACTGTCAGCTTGTGCTGTTGCGATTACTGACCTATGCCATAATTGGGAGCATTCCTTAAGTTTAAAAAAAAGTCTTAACTGCACTGGACTTTTCAGGGTACAGAGAGTGAAATGGTCAGCTTGTGTTGTTGTGAATGATTGGGGCTGAAAAGGCACCCATTCATTCACAAAAACACAAGCTGACAGCAACATAAGTCAACTACTATGTTGTGTTTTGTGAATGAAAGCGCGTCTCTTCATTCACAATCATTCACCATCATCAATCAACAACACAAGCTGACCTTTTTGCTCTCTGTGCCCTGACTAACTAGTGGCGGGTCAGGGCTCAGCAAGGAACAGGAGATATGAGTACATATGTGCGTGAATCAAAATTCGGACAAATTTGTCGTTATTGGGAAATTCGGATGTAGTCCATTTCCGAATTACAGTAGTAACAAATTTAAACAAATCGGATTCTAATAGTGTTCAAATTGAATTCAAATTTCAGAAGAGAATAAAATAGTATAGGAAAAATAGAATAGAAAGTAAAGGGATAGAACAAAAAAATAAAGGAATAGAATAGAAAATAAAAGATTCAATTTTCTAGCAGAACGTCTGATGAATATTGGCACCTCATCCCTTAATTAAACATTATAAAGACAAGAATAGAAGCAATGGGACTTTGAGGGTGCAACGACAAAAAGTAATTTTTTCCAAAAGTTTTTTCATAAAAAATCATCAAAGATTTATTGTAAAAGTCTAAAACCATTTTATCATCAACATTGAAGTGAATGTATACAATAACCATGCAGTAGATTTCATTTTTTCTCTACATCTTTGCCAGGCTATGGCTTCTTCTGGAGACTTCAATGATTTGAACACTGCATGTAGAAGACACTACAATCAAAAGAACATTTTAGAATACAACAAAATTACATGCACATATACACAAGCTCAATTACCATACATTGCAAATCCATTGTTATGCATAGTAATCTTTAATTACCTTAAAACGAAGAGCATATATGGACATAATAAATAGGGCTCCAATGTCACAGAGGGTTCATTGAATAGGAGGGTGGTGAGACCATAAAGGAGAAGATATCACTGTCCTTAAGACGGCCTATTCAAAAAAGAAAATACCACATCTTAGAGAGCTTTTCATTTCTCAATTCAGACAATAGAGGGTGCTGAGAAGATCAATAAGTACCTGTATTGTTTGTAATGAGTGCCTGAAGTCACTTGAATGATAGGAATCTATAGCAATCTTCTCCAAGTTAAAGGGGAGCAAACCTCTACTTAATCCAAAAGGTATATGTATAAATATATAGGGATGTCACAAAGGCATCCGCTGTTCACCTAAAAAAAGACATAAATATTCCATCATAGGATCTATGTCTAAAGGGGAAACATCATGCACCAATACTTAGGAGTTAAACTAGTCTCACCTGTGTGACTAGTAGAGGCTGCTCACCACACACATCTAGGTCAAAGACAGCATAACCATAACCAACTCATTCAAGATATCCCAGCCTCAATACATCCTAAACAAATCAATTAGAGCACATTACCATCAGGCATACATAGCTCTTGTCAGGGAAATGGCTGTAGGAATGCCGATTTTGCCAGTAAATGTAATGGACGCCACGGGCGAATACAGCGCGTATGCGCATTTTTGGGAAGAAATAGAAGAGTGGAGACTTTATTAATGTAATTAGAGGAATTGGAGAGGGATTTTGCTGTTGTCTTCCAGTAAAGGATAGGAGAGAGATGAGCAGAACAGTTAACCCTTTCTGATGCAAATATAATTGACTCAGTGAAACCCGTGTGCAGAGTGCAGCAGTTGTCATTAAAGAGGAAGTAAACCCTGATGGGTTTTACCTTCTTTTTAGTTCCCTGCAAAGTAAAAAATAATGTGCTAGTATGCATCGCATACTAGCACATTATGTGACACTTACCTGCAAACAAAGCCCGCACTGTCCCCGCTGGAGGCTGTATCCATGTCTGCGCCTCTTTCTACCGGGGCCACGGACTCCGGCTCTGTGACTGGCCAGAGTCGCATGACGTCACTCTGCGTGGGAGCCACCAGTCACGGCACTTGCTAGTGACGAAAATACACAGCACAGCGCATACACCAATTACAGCGCACATTTAGGAGATATTTACAGTACCTTTAGGTAAGCCTTATTATAGGATTCCCTATCGGTACAACTTAAAATTTTAGGTTTACAACCACTTTAACCAGTTGGCGACCAACCGCCGCAGTTGTACTGTGGCAGGTTGGCTCGGCTGCGCAAACCACCGCCATTGTACGTCGGCGGCACAAGCACATTTTGCGCACACCCGCTGCACGCTCCATGGGTGTGCCTGCAGGAGGCGGCACAAATGTAATCGCCTAGGGGTAAGACGGAGACATCTTCCACTAGCGCCCAACGGTCGTCTGCATCTCAGGCCGACTGGACGTCCGTGTGGGTACCTCGCACGTCGCCCACACGCGTTTTACACGAACACGGCGGCTGCATGTTACCGCCACCAAACGCGTCGGCTCGGTTGGACGGTGTCATGTTGACGCCGCCAACCAGCGGTTGACCAATTTCACCAACATTTGGATTTTAAAATTCAACATGGCTATCCCTTAGGATATTATTCCGAATGGATTTCCATGACATTTATAGAGGATTTACACGCGACATTAACCACATACGCGACACGACACATAAAAGCAGTGATCGTTC
>BLSH010438701.1:93906-118386 GCA_018402905.1 Glandirana rugosa | reverse complement strand
CCAGCAGGAACCTCTCCCTTTAGAACTAGGAGATGATTATAGAACAATAATCTGTCCCTTACAGCAACAGCAGGAACCTGACCCTATAGTAGTAGGCAATGATTTTAGAACAATAATCTGTCCCTTACAGGACCAGCAGGAACCTCTCCCTTTAGAACTAGGAGATGATTATAGAACAATAATCTGTCCCTTACAGCAACAGAATGAACCTAACCCTATAGGAGTAGGCAACGATTTTAGAACAATAATCTGTCCCTTACAGCAGGAACCTCTCCCTTTAGAACTAGGAGATGATTATAGAACAATAATCTGTCCCTTACAGCAACAGCAGGAACCTGACCCTATAGGAGTAGGCGATGATTTTAGAACAATAATCTGTCCCTTACAGCAACAGCAGGAACCTGACCCTATAGGAGTAGGCGATGATTTTAGAACAGTAATCTGTTCCTTACAGCAACAGCAGGAACCTGACCCTGTAGGAGTAGGCGATGATTTTAGAACAATAATCTGTCCCTTACAGCAACAGCAAGAACCTGACCCTATAGGAGTAGGTGATGATTTTAGAACAATAATCTGTCCCTCAAAGCAGTAGACTCTACCTAGTCCAGAATCAGATCATTCTGTAATGCAGGATGAGATCTGCAATCTGTCCCTCAAAGCAGTAGTAGTAATCTCTACCTAGTCCAGAATTAGATTGTTCTGTAATGCAGGATGAGATGTTATCATATCTGCAATCTGTCCCTCACAGTGCCGGCAGCATCCTCTCCCTAGACTAGCCTGAGAGCATGTGACATGCAGCACTACGTGACTCCAGCTTATACAGAGGCTGGGTCACATGATGCACTGGCCAATCACAGCCATGCCATTAGTAGGCATGGATGTGATGGCCTCTAAGGGCAAACTAGTGAAACGCTTGTTGATTGGCTGCCCTGCAGCTATTCAACAGGCGGGATCAAATACCCAAAACCCAGAACTCAAACTTTTTTTCAAATGTCCGGGTTCGGGTCCGGGTCACGGACACCCCAAAGTTCGGTACGGACCCGAACTTTACAGTTCGAGTTCACTCAACTCTAGTCATGGGCAAAGAGAGCGACTCAGAGATCTTCTTGACCAAATGGGATCTCATGTATGGGGGCGGCATAGTTTAGGTAATGATATAGGGGTTCTATGGCCAAATTAAACAATAGGGGGGACAGGGGGCATCCCTGTCTCGTTCCTTTATGTAGAGTAATTGGGTCTGAGTGCATTCCCGCCGCTATTACCCTGGCAGATGGTGCCAAGTATATACTATGAATAATATGTCAAAGGGGGCCTGCGGGTCCAAATTTTTGCATAACTAGGGAGAGCCAATGGAAGCTAACATTGTCGAAAGCCTTTTCGGCGTCTAACGTTATGATTGCTAAGTCGCCTAAAGGGTGATGTTTGGCATATTCTAGGGTCGCTAGAACTTTCCGAATATTGGAGGAGGCAGATCTGCCTTTAGTAAAGCCTGCTTGTGCCTGGTTGATTAAGAAGGGCATAATGTTAGCTAACTGGGAAGCCACTATCTTAGAGGGGATCTTGGAGTCCACGTTTAACAAGGAGATTGGGCGATAGAAAGCTCGATCCTTAGGATCTTTGCCTTTTTTGGCGATCAGTTTTATGTGTGCTTGGTGTCCTGTTGGTAGATGTTGGTCCTTCCCATATGTCATTGTAGACATCTAGTAAAGTAGGAGATATCAAGTCTTTAGTAATTTTATAAAATTCCAGAGTGAGGCTGTCTGGGCCTGGGGTTTTACCGTTCCCAAATTTCCTGATTGTGTCATGAATTTCCTCTAGGGTGATTGGGGCATTTAAGGTTTTTAGGTGTTGGGGTTTATTTTTGGTAACGTAAAAGATTTGAGCCATTTGGTCGCTTCCTCTACATCAATGGGTTCTTCAGCGTACAGGTTAGTATAGAACTTTTCTAAGGTTTTACTGATTGCATTCGGGAATGTGGCGATAGAGCCGTCTGGGTTCTTTAGGGAGGTAATGTGTTTAGGTGAGTATGCTCTCTTGCTTAATCTAGCTAGCAGTTTTCCTGCCTTGTTGCCATAATTGTAGTATTGCAGTTGAGTGTGGAGTGATTTCATATGTTCTAGGCTGTTGGCCCAAACATCAAAGAGGCGTTTTGATTCCTACCACGCCTTCAGGTTGGAGGGGGTTTGTTGAGATGGGCTTGGGCTGCTCGTATTTGATCACTAGCCTCTTGGTATTTTTTCTGGGATAATCTCTTGTGGGCGAAGACAATAATTCTGCCTCGTAGGAAGGATTTATCTGCTTCCCAAAAGAGACTCGGGTTGTCTGTATGTGAGGTGTTGGTTGAGGCGTACTCAGACCACGCTTCCTGCAGCATGTGTTTGAAGTTTACATTTTGACTCAAGTATGTTGGTAATCTCCATTGAGGGTTACCTGTGGGGGCTTGAAGGACATCAAGTGATACCTAGATAGGGGCATGATCCGATATGACTATGTCTTGGATAACCAATTCTTGTAAGTTGGGAAGGAGGGATGAGTTGCAGAAAAAATAGTCTAGTCTTGCAAAGGAACTGTGGGCATTGGAGTGGAAAGTGTACTCTCTGTCTAGGGGATGTGATAGCTGCCACGGGTCTACCAGCTGTAGGGCCTTTACCATATGGTATAGGTGCGTGTGCTTTTCGCGTGAGGGAGCGTCCGACCTATGATGAGTGTGGGATCTGTCCCCTTTGTTGCACATGGTCGTATTAAAATCTCCCCCTATTAGATGGGGAGTTTGGGGCACATTTAGGAGTTGTATGGCTAGGTTGCTGAAGTACTGTTTATCGGGTGAGTTAGGAACATATATATTGGCGACTACTATTTGTTTTGTCGGGAATTGAAGGTGGATTGTGATTAATCTGCCCTCCTCATCTTTACTTGTAGAGATCAGGTCATATGTGAGATTTTTATGGAGGAGTATGATTACCCCTGCTTTGCGTCCCTTGGCAGCTGATATTATAACCCTACACACCCAAAGCTTCTGCATGTGAGAAAAGTCATCTTCTGAGAGATGTGTCTCCATGTTCATTTTTAGTCTTTTCAAGTGCCTAAGTATTTCCATTCTTTTCATCGAGGAACTCAGCCCCTTAACATTCCATGAGGCTACTTTCATGCCATGTAAGGGAAAGACCTGCTGGTGGAGAGCTTTGTATTGTCTATAAGATATGAAGGGCTATGAGCCTGAGTTCTGAGTCTGGACCTGGAATTCCAAACTTGTGGTTGGTAAAACGACCCCATGGTGAAAATTGGAAAAAAGGAAAGAAGTGGGTACAGGCAAGCTAAACCCCCTAGTGAGAGAGACTAATAGTGGAGATGAATACCACAGTTAAAAGGAAGTTAACTTACAAACAAACAAGATGGAAGCATAATAACTGACTGGCCAGAAAACATAGCCTGAACTGTTTGAAAATTGGTAAAGGATAACATACCTATAGAGCTAGAGAGAGCGTCTTTTGTGTCCTTAGAAGGATTGGCATAGGGCGCCAAGAGCTTGAAGCTGGGAAGTTAGTTACTCAGCGAACTTCAGGTGAACCCTCCGGGAAGGTGGATTTGAAGCGTTTTGGGGGATCCTTTCCGGGGATCTTCTGCTCCCTTGGCCCCTGTTTCACTTTCTCTGCGTAGGTATCAGCTGCAATTTCTCTGGGCTTCAGAGCCCACAAAAAGGATTCCACCTTTTATGGTGAGTGGAAGGCGAATTGCTCTCCATCGGGGGCTTGTAGTTGAAGGATCACTGGGTAGGCTAGGGTGAATCTGATGCCCCTCAGAGCAGATTGTTTGAAATTCTTTTAGTTTGTGGGATACTTCCACAAAATAATCTGCAAATATGAGTAAATTATGTCCATCCACTGCAACAGATCGAGCTTTCCGGAAACTTTAGAGGATATTGAGGCGGTCCGCATAGTTGAGATATTTAACGATTGCTGGCCTTGGATGTTTTTGATCATTGGTTGGGGCGCCAATGTGGTGGGTTCTCTCGGCTATACATCTGTGTTGAATGCCTAGGGCCTCCGGGAGGGTAGTGGAGCATATGTCCATTAGCGACCTAGGCTTGTATGACTCTGGTAGGCCAATTATTCTCAGATTGTTCCTCCTGGAACGGTTCTCTAAGTCCTCCATTTTGTCATGTAACTGCTGCTAGGCCTGTGTATATGTCTCCATGGCTGCATTCATGTGGTACTGATCATCCTCTAGGGAGGAGATGCATTGCCTCATTCAGTCTCTGTGTGTGCTCTCCAAGATCCCTCCTTAGCTGTGTAATGCCCAAAGCTATTGCTCTGTCCACTGCAGCTGTGATGGTGGGGGACAGGTGCGCTGCAACAGCTTGGGCTATTTTTTCATCGGAGCCCTGCAGTTCAGAGGTGCCCATTTCCCTTGCTTCCATGAGCTCACTGTGTCCTCCGCCCTCATTAGGGTTGCCAGATAGGAGTATCTGGTGTTCACCCTGGAGGGAAGATGAGGGACGAGCTGAAGCGGCCATATTGGGCTCCAAGGCTGTGTGAGGAGGATCGTCTCATGCGAGAACTTGAGTGGGAGCATGGCCGGGAGAGGTATCGCTCCATGCAGCTTAGTGCAGGCAGAGTTAAGGGGGTAATCCGGTGGTATAAGAGCTGCTCCAGGCAATTTTTTATAAAGGATTATACCTGCAGGCTGGCAGAGTACTGGTTTCCCCGTCTACTACATGCGGCACTGGAACCGGAAGTTGAAGGCTTTTTATCTTAATACATAGAATGCATTAAGATAAAAAACCTTCTGACTGTATGACCCCTTTAATTGAACAAGCTGAATTTAAAAGTTGATTAGTTTCTTTGCACAGATGCACCAGATTCTGTGTGCACGTGCACCACTTTATAATACATTTCCTCCAGTGTTTCTTTTCCCCTCCACTCCCATTTAACACCTTAAAGTAAACGTATGGTCAAAGCTCATTTGTTTATACTTCTCCTCAAGGTCACAGGAGTGCACTTAGTTCTGCACTCCTGTGATCCAGATTGACAGCAGGTTAAAGTCAGCTGCTGGCTGATGTCAAAGAGCTAGTCCAGACTGTGCGGGGATCCCAACAATATTGTCAGGATCCAACCAGATTCCTGGCCCACAGCAGGCTAAGCCTCTCAGCATGCCACTGAGACCCTAAGCCAGCTGCTCCCACCCCCTGCACAGTCTGGTGCACCAATAAGCACTGGAGGGGCAGAGCACAGAGCGGTGACTGACAGTCACCACTCTGAGTTCAAGGCAGACCTAAGAACTGAACGATCAGCAATCTTTGATCATTCAGTTCTTAGTGTAGAGGCCACAGGGGACAGATGCAGCATTGGATCAATATTGCATCTACATAAGCATGAATGTTCATTTTTTTCAACACTTCTCTTTTATAATATATATAAGGAGCATTTGTTCATAGTCCAGTACTAGTGTGGGCCACCAGCACCCATGTGTAGCAGATTGGTAAGGACAGGTTTCCCCTCTTAGTGACTCGGTTATATCAGCATTGCAGTTGCCCCTTCCAGCAGGTTTGTTTAAGACTCAGAACCCTGCAAGAACCTTCCAAAAATTCAGATACAGTATAGGAGGTTGGATAACACAGGCCATATATACCACTCACTATTGCACAGTACAACATCATAACGGGAAGTAGGAGAAAATCTCAAAATGTATACAAAATAAGGGAAATCTCCTCTTAGACAGTTTTTATCAAAACAGGTGTCCCCACTTAAAGATTTCCCTTCTATTGCTATTCCGGTGACTCGCAATTTTGTGTTTTTCCTTACTTTTAGCCCTGGTGACAATGACCACCAGGATATGTAGAGAATGTGAATCTCAGATAAATAAATAAATGAACAAACCTGAATGAGGTTCTAACCCTTCTGTGTTTTAAAATAGAATGGCTCATTTACAAGGCCACAGAAGGCCAGAAACTTAGAACACAGGCATAAATGTCTGCATCCAGAGTACAGGTTTTTGCTTACAGCTGCCTGTACAAATTGAAGACAGGCTGCAGCTTTAAGCTGGTAAGTCATCACCTGTATTCATTTATGTATGTGCTTGTGTACAAGACTTGCTGGTTCTTGTACTGTCTCTGCTCTAATACAGTGACAATAAAAATGACCCAGTGTCCTTTGGCAAATACTTTAGTTTTTACAAGTTTTCTGGCATCCAGATTAATCCCATTTGTTAAACTGAAAAGATCAATAAATTGAATGCAGACTTCAGAGAATGGAACTCTTTGATTTGTATCCACATTTCTATCATTATTTTCAGGCTAGACAAAAAAACAATATATTTTAATGTTCCCTCCATATGACATTTGCTGCATGAAATTCCACATTTTGAACTTCACAAGAACGGTCAATTAATTGAATCTTTCTGGTTCCAATTTTTACTTTGCAGAATTCGCAGTTCCAAAGCACTTAAAAATACACTTCTTGATTAACCACTTCCTTATTGGGCACTTAAACCCCCCTCCTGCCCAGACCAATTTTTGGCTTTCAGCGCTGTCGCATTTTGAATGACAATTGCGCGGTCGTGCGACGTTGTACCCAAATAAAATTTGCGTCCTTTTTTTCCCACAAATAGAGCTTTCTTTTGGTGGTATTTGATCACCTCTGCGTCATTTCTGATCGCCGCTATAAACAAAAAATGAGCGACAATTTTGCAAAAAAGAATAATATTTTTTACTTGCTAAAGTACAAATCCATTAAAAAAAATTATTCATCAGTTTAGGCCGATATATATTCTTCTACATATTTTTGGTAAAAAAAAAAATCGCAATCGGCGTATATTGATTAGTTTGCGCAAAAGTTATCGCGTCTACAAACTGGGAATTGATTGATGGCGTTTTTATTATTTTATTTTTTTTTACTAGTAATGGCGGCGATCTGCGATTTTTATCGGGACTGCGATATTGCAGCAGAAATGTCGGACATTTTTTACACATTTTTGGGACCAATGACATTTATACAGCGATCAGAAATTTAAATGTCCACTGATTACTGTGTAAATGTCATTGGCAGTGAAGGGGTTAAACCTGCAGGGGGCAGTGAAGGGGTTAACAATGTTCCCTGGGTGTGTTCTAACTGTGGGGGGGGCGGGGCTGGCCGGGACATAACAGATCTAACTGATCCCAGTGACAGAGATCAGTAGATCTGGTATGTCCCCTGTCACAGAACGGAGAACCGCCGTGTTTACATCGGCGGTTCCCCGTTCTGAGGCTGCTAAAAGAGATCGGCGGGTCTCGTGCGGACATCGAGTCCGCCCGACCCACGGGCACGCTCGTGCAGCATGCGGCGCGCGCGCGGCGCCGCTGCCGCCAGGGGGCGCGCCAGGAGTGTGCACAGGGGACGACGTCCATGGCATTTCAGATCCGCGCTGGAGCCATACTTCGGCAATAGCGCGGATCTGTAGGGGTTAATAAACATTTGGGAGCAGGAATGATTTTTTTTTTGCAGAAGAGTCTTAGTGGGGAGATTTAATAAAGCTGGTGCATACAGAATCTGGTGCAGCTGTGCATAGTAACCAATCAGACTCTAGGTTTTAGCAAATCTGAACTGAACAAGCTTAAGTTCGAAGCTGATTGGTTACTATGCACATCTGCACCAAATTCTGTATGCACCAGCTTTAGTAAATTGTCCCCATTATGTCTTTCCTGCAATAAAATATTTTGCATGCACAGCTCAGTGAACATTCTTGGCATGTTTTAGTGCCAAACTCTTGCTTGCAAGTGCGGCAGTTACATTATGCCGAGCTGGTCAATCAAGTTTGCCGAAAATGCCAGATCCAGAAGAAAACCTTTGTAAAGAGGTCCTCAAAACAGAATTAGGTTGCTAGAAAAGCAGTCTGTGGAAGTGAACTTTTTATCATGTACAAACAATCTTTTGCAAATTGTCTTCCCATTAAAGATTGTTCTGCTGTAAATGCCACTTTATGTATTGACATACCTCCATAGACTCAATCTATCTGGACCATATGAATATACAAAAAGTGTAGTGCTAAGAAATCACTCTACCCTTCACACCCTTAGAACAAATTTGTATTAATAACCCCAGAGGTAAAGGCCTCATTTCAATACTCTACAAGACCTTGAGCAGCCTCGTACAGCCCCTGAGGACACGAGCTATGTGCAAATGGGAATCGGACTTGGGACTTACGATATCAATTAAAGACTGGCATACCAGTATAGACAATATGCGCAAATGCAACAGATCTATAACTTTTAGAGAAACACCAACTAAACTTATGATCCGCTGGTACATGTCACCGGCAAAAATCCACATCTTTTATCCCAGTGTTTCATGCGTGTGTTTTAGGGGCTGTGGTGAGGCCGGTACCCTACTCCATATTTTCTGGGGTTGCAAATTCCTTGACCCCATCTGGAGTCATGCAACTGCAAAGGTAGCTCAATTTACGAACAAATCAATCACCCTCACACCCAGTATTTGTATCCTATACAGCTCTATCCCAGACGTACCAAAATCTTGCATGAGACTTATCCATACGCTTTTGAGTGCTATTCAATGGATGATTGCCTGCAACTGGTTGACTGGCAATCTTCCATGGAACCAAGTTTTGAGCAGAATGAACATTGTTAAATTAACAGAACAAATGTTTCACTCTATACACGACAACATGCACCTATTTAATGAAAAATGGTCTATATGGAAGGAAGACTAATGTTGTTCTATTAAAACCATTGTCACTTCTCAATCATCCCCCTTTGCATTTGTTCCTCCTGCTTCAGACCTGATTGTATTGGGATATGTTTGTTCAACCCATGTACCACCATTACCTATATCTCGCATTTTCTATTTATTTTTTTGTACCATCAGTTGTATTATATTATTCTCTGTACAAGTGTCCCTCTTCTTATATATGATGACCTTTAATAAAAGATTGTAAACAAAAAAAAGAAATCACTCTATAATAATACTTATAATAGTGATAAATACAATATATGTGAATTTACATGTGAGAAATAAAGGTGATCTACTCCATCATAATCAAAAGTATATTTGTAAAACTAATCAAAAAATTATAAAAATAATTTAATGAATTATATAAACTAATTATGAATCAGTCCCAAAGAAGAGCTGAGAAGAAGGGAAACAGTGAGGATATAAATGTGGGTCCCAGGAGCCTTCAGATTGTAAAGAAGACAGCACACCACACCACCCTAGTGCAAAAGGTGGTGGGCTTGCCAGATAGGAGTGACCCCCAATCAAGAGTGGTCAAACAGTGCTTGATGTATTCCACACCATATGGTCACTTTGCTCTAGCAATAATCCAGTTTATAAACCCCACCAGCATTGTCTCCATAAACTGGCACTCTCAGAATGGATTCAACTCATAAATCAACCAGATTTCAATACACAAGCATAACGGAAGAAAAGAAAGACTGCCCATAGTGAAAAACCGTATGATGCAAAGGAATTTATTTAGTATATGCACGTACATTTGACAAGATGCAAGCCAGCATTCAGTGTGTGCACAAGACTCCCTAATTTCAGAATCCAAGATGACCACAGCGGTTCATGCATGCGTGGTAGCATGTGTTCTGGCTCCCTCCTACGCGTTTCATCAAACGTGACGTCATCAGGTGCATGGAACACATGTCATCACCACACACTATATATATATGGACAAGCACAAAGAGGAATGAATCATAATTTGACCAGCCGGCATTGGGCGGAACTTGCCCCTTGACTCTATAATGTGTTAAAGTACAATTAAAGGCAATATACACATTTTAGTAAATCCTCATATAAATACCTGAAAGTTACACATAGTAATAACATAATAACTGAAATGACAATTTTCCTACCATGTAGCTGCAATTGTGGTCTTTAATCCCCTCCACTAGTCCTCCTTTGATGTATAATGCTAGTGATGGTGGGAGGAGTTCTGCAGAGTTGGTATGTCATTTCCTTCCACTGTGCTAGAATCTGCATGTCCCACAGGGAACTACAATTCCCATGAGTCCTCATCCTTCTATTATGCTCAGTCTATTTTACATAACACACACCCATCTGCCAATCAATAGCTGGGTGTGTGCTATGTAAAACAGTACAGGTTAGCTTGCACACAGATTTTTCTATTAATCTGTGTGCTTCTCCCTGCCTGTTCTCATCTGGTAATAGGTAAAAGCCAAACTGGGAGCAGCCTGTATAGACACAGAGCAGTGGGCGGGCAAAGGCGGACATAGGTGGGAGTGAGCGGGGCTTCACAGGCTGATTTTGTGCGGAGCCTCATCAGGACTTCTGTGGAGAATGAAATGCTTGAGCTTTTCATGGACTGGAGGAGCACCTCCCCCAGTGATGTCAGAACAGCACGCTGTAGTCTCTTCAGAGAGGCAGCACGCAAAAGGGGACAACGGAAGCATTTTGAAACAGAGGAAGCACCTTTGTCTCCTCAGTATAGGAAGTGAACATGAGAGCTTTCAGCTGCAGGGGACAAGGTAGATATCTCAAAATCCTTACTGTTTTTTGCAAAACAACCAGTGACATGTTTAACAGACTGTATAGTTACATAACATATTGATTTTTTCATTTTGACCGTAGTTCTTCTTTAAGAACAGTGAAGTATCACCAAAGAACTCCCTTATGCACCATCTAGTGCATTGCTGACAGAACACAAAGGTTCAAAAAGGTGTTATAATCCATACAAAAACTGAATAAAAATGACCTAAAAAACAATCCTCTGTATGCATCCCCACCTATGTATGTGCAACCATATCACTAATCCTTTATAAAATACCATCACCAAAAAAATTACATTATAAAATAAATATAGAAATTTGGATCTAGGTAAAAACTATAAAAAAAAAAGTATATAAAAATGCATATGATAATTATAAACACCATGGTAAATATAAAATTACTATAAGTATAACACCAACAACCTTGGTGAATTAAATTTAGATATATAATATTCCATTTATATCTAAAATTCATCTCTTTAAAAGTATGCCAATTAAATGATAATTTAATAAACAAACACAAGAAAAAAAGGGGGGGTGGCAAAAAATGGAGGGAGTAGGAAAATATTAATTGAAATATATTTACCAGACTAAAACAACAAAAAAGAGGAAAAAAACATAAATCACCCCCTAACTGTAATAAAACAGTTAATATCCCACTAATTATTGAGACCAAAATGTACAAAACAGTAAAGACTATAAATCTATTAAGTCTCAGAGCGGGGTGAATCCTGTTGGTTCCCCTCCGGTTAGGACTATAAGATAAGATACTTTATTTGTCGTTGTAACCAAGCACAATTAAATTTGTGCAACCACAGGCAGATATCTGATCGGCATCACCACTATCCATCTATTTTAAAAGAACCTCATTCAGTGCCCTAATGGCATTTGGATAAAACGATTTGTCCTCACCCTTATATTCCTTACATTCCTGTACCGTCTGCCTGATGGCAGCAGTTCAAAAAAATGATTACCAGGGTGGGACGAATCCTTTTACTATCCCTCCTGCTCTGCAAATGCAACAGGACGGGTGAAATTGGTCCATTGTGACAAACTCACAGCCTAAAGCTCTTTGTGCAGAATTTATTATTCTCTGTAGAGCAGCCTTCTCGGCTGCCGTACAGTTAGGATACCAGGCCAACATACAATACGTCAGCACACTTTCAATAGATGACCGATAAAAAGACCCTAAGATCTTCTCATCCAGGCCATATTTCCTAAGAAGGCACAGAAAATATAAGCGTTGCTGACACTTTGTAACAACTGCTCTGACATTCGCTTAGATTTTCCGTGATGTGAATGCCTAAGAACTTAAAAGCGGGAACTCGCTCTACTAATTCCCCCTTTACAAAAAGTGGCTCCAAGTCAGGTTTTTTCCTCCTGAAATCCAATATCACCTCCTTCGTTTTACCTGTGTTTAAGGACAGATTGTTTTGCTTGCACCATTTCATAATCGAATCCACCTCTTCCCTATAATGAACCTCATCTCCATTCTGAATTCCACCAACAATAGTAGACGTCCGCAAATTTTACTACACTATTTGTTGTGAAATAGGGAACACAGCACACAGCCTTGTGGCACTCCTTTACTAACAGTACACGCAGAGGAGACATATTTACCCAGTCTGACCACTTGTGGGCAATTTACCAGAAAATCCCTTGTCCACAGACAAAGGGACACTGGTAACCTCAACTTCAGCATCTTGGCAATTTAAAGATCTGGAATTACAGTGTTGAATGCTGAATTGTAATCAATAAACAGCATTCTTACGTAATTCCCAGGGGACTCTAGATGGTTTAGGGCCCGTGCAAAGCTAGGGCAATAGCATCCTCTGTGCTCCTATTTGCCCTGTAGGCAAACTGGTGGTGATCAAAGTTAACTGGTAGGGCTGTTTTAATGCGCCCTAGCACTACTCTCTCAAGGCATTTCATAACTACTAGACTATATTTGTCTATGGCCAAAAAAATAGTGCCAGCCGGATTTTTGTTGTGAACTTGGGCATAGAAACACTGTGTCCTCTAAACAGGTATTTGATATGCCCTATGTCCTCTTCCAAGCGAACATGCAAGGTCCTTGTAGTACGGCCCACATACTGTAGCCTGCACAGGCACTGTAACAAGTAAACTACATTCTTAGTATTGCAAGAAATAAAGGATTGTGTGGTGTAAGTTTATGAAGTCTGTTTTGAACAAAACTTTCCATTCCTTAACCACTCCAGATCCGCGCTATTGCCATAGTACGGCTCCAGCGCGGATCTGAAATGCCGGGACGACGTCCATGGACGTCGTCCCCTGTGCACGCTCCTCGCGCGCCCCCTGTGCACGCTCCTCGCGCGCGTGCCCGTGGCTCGGGCGGACTCGATGTCCGCCCGAGACCCGCCGATCTCTTTTAGGAGCCTCAGAATGGGGAACCGCCGATGTAAACACGGCGGTTCC
Source organism: Glandirana rugosa (assembly GCA_018402905.1). Lineage (NCBI taxonomy): Eukaryota > Metazoa > Chordata > Amphibia > Anura > Ranidae > Glandirana > Glandirana rugosa. The sequence continues at coordinate 105,449 of BLSH010438701.1, read as the reverse complement.
CCGTTCTGTGACAGGGGACATAACAGATCTACTGATCCCTGTCACTGGGATCAGTTAGATCTGTTATGTCCCGACCAGCCCTGCACCCCCACAGTTAGAACACACCCAGGGAACATATTTAACCCCTTCACTGCCCCCTGCTGGTTAACCCCTTCACTGCCAATGACATTTACACAGTAATCAGTGGATATTTAAATTTCTGATCGCTGTATAAATGTCATTGGTCCCAAAAATGTGTAAAAAATGTCCGTCATTTCTGCGGCAATATCGCAGTCCCGATAAAAATCGCAGATCGCCGCCATTACTAGTAAAAAAAAAAAAAATAATAAAAACGCCATAAATCAATTCCCAGTTTGTAGATGCGATAACTTTTGTGCTAACCAATCAATATATGCCGATTGCGATTTTTTTTTTTACCAAAAATATGTAGAAGACTATAAATCAGCCAAAACTGATGAATAATTTTTTTAATGGATTTGTACTTTAGCAAAAAGTAAAAAATATTGTTCTTTTTTGCAAAATTGTCGCTCATTTTTTGTTTATAGCGGCGATCAGAAATGACGCAGAGGTGATCAAATACCACCAAAAGAAAGCTCTATTTGTGGGAAAAAAAGGACGCAAATTTTATTTGGGTACAACATCGCACGACCACGCAATTGTCATTCAAAATGCGACAGCGCTGAAAGCCAAAAATTGGTCTGGGCAGGAGGGGGGTTTAAGTGCCCAGTAAGGAAGGGGTTAATTACATTAATCCAACATACACTACACCTCCTGCAAAGATGGAAACCTGCCGTATTCTGAAAAAAAGTAGGCCTAATACATTGGGGTAATCATATTTCTCAAAGATGTTGCTCCCCTAAAAATGACTGAGGGGTTGATTGGCAATACAGGGCCTAAGACCTGGTCATTGTTTTAAAAATAGCCCAATGTTTTTGTATTATCCTTTTTATATTATAGTTGTCTAAAACAGAGGAGATTTGACTGCTCTCCCTAATCAGAATTCCCCTGTCAACATCCCCCACATTATGAATCACCTGTGCTGATTCATTATAGCCCTTCTCCAGAAATTTAAGTTTCATAATTTGTGCCGGTAATCCTGAAGTGTAACTATTCTCAAAAATGTATTATTCCCCCTCCTTCTACTTATCCTGCCTAACCTGTGCAAAAAAACTGCATACTTACCTATTTTTAATCTGCTCCAGTCACATTATCCTGCAGCTCTGGCTCCTCTGTGTAAGGGAGTGTTCGACAATGGCTGGAAATTTGAGGGGCAGGGATGTCACTCATAGGCACCCAAGGCCGAGCCATTGTCAGCACTTCCTCCTCTCCCCTGCAGTCACTACTCCTACTGAGACAGGGGAGTCAGAGCTGCAGGATCACGTGACCAGGCCAGTGCAGGCTAAAAATACCTAAGTATACAGATTGTTTTCTATACAGGTTAGACAGGATGGGTAGGAGGGGGCATTTTTAACCACTTCAGCCCCGGAAGGATTTCACACTTTAGGACCAGAGCACTTTTTGCGATTCGGCACTGCGTTGATCTAACTGACAATTGCGCGGTCATGCGACGTTGTACCCAAACAAAATTTGCGTCCTTTTTTCCCCACAAATAGAGCTTTCTTGGTGGTATTTGATCACCTCTGCGTCATTTCTGATTGCCGCTATAAATAAAAAAAGAGCGACAATTTTGCAAAATAATCTATATTTCTTACTTTTTGCTAAAATACAAATCCAAAAATAAAATATAAAAAAACATTTTTTTTTTCATCGGTTTTGGCCGATTTATATTCTTCCTCATATTTTTGGTTTAAAAAATCGCAATCGGCATTTATTGATTGGTTTGCGCAAAAGTTGCCACATTTACGGATGATGAGAATTCATTTTTGGGGTTTTTATTATTTCTTACTAGTAATCGTGGCGATCCGCGATTTTTAGCGGTACTGCGATATTGCGGCGGACATGTCGGACCATTTTGACACTTTTTTGTGACTATTGGCATTTATACAGCGATCAGTGCTATGAAAATGCACTTATTACTGTGTAAATGCCATTGGCAGTGAAGGGGTTAACCTGCAGGGGGCACTCTAAGAGTTAACTGTGTTATCTAGGCGTGTTCTAACTGTATGTGTGCTGGGCTGGCAGGGGAAGGGGAGTGATCATGGCTACCATATACAGGAAGCCTGTGATCACAGCGCTTCCCCCTCTATGAGAACGGAGATCCGTGTTTTTTTTTTCACAGAATTCAAATTTTATTTAGGAGAAAAGTTATCGTTCACATGTCGGCAACAACAAAGCATTTACAGAGTCAAGCAGGGGGAATACATAACTATACAGCGAGATTTCACATGTTATGTATGTTCAGTTGACCACAATCCTTACACATAAACTACTTCAAGGCTGGAAGCAGAAGTTCAGGAAGGAAATACAAGAATATTATGCAAACTTTCAATCGTCCAACTGGTCCGCCCCCGGGTTGACCCGGAGCGGTACATCCTCCAGGACCCCCCACGAGTCTATCCATGAGGACCAGATTTTATCAAATTTGCTAAGACAGCCCCGATTGACATATGTAATCTTATAGAGGGGTAGAACCTTATTCGCAGCTTCACGCCAGGTCTCCACCGTGGGAGGTGCAGAAGCCTTCCAGTTCACTAATATCTCTCTGCGGGCATAATATGTAGCATAGCTTATGAATAGCTTGGTGTATCTCCCCACCCCAGGGTCGCCTATAACAGTCAGCAACAGTAGCTCCGGAGACAGCGGTAGAGTAGTGCCCGCAGCTCGGTTGACATCCGCCAGTGTCTGCTCCCAGAAGTCGTGCAACAAAGGGCACGACCATAGCATGTGCATCAGGGAGGCATCTGGGTCCCCGAAGCACGGGCACGACGAGGATCTGCCCGGATATATTTTGGCCAGTCGCTTGGGCGTGTAATAGGCTCTGTGCAGTAGTTTAAGCTGCACAAACCTATCTTTAGCAGAAATCATATTCACCACAAAGGAGGAGACGCATCCCTCCCAGTCCTCCTCCGTAAGAGAGGGGATATCCCTCTTCCACGCCTGATAGGCCCTATGCAAGACAGGGGAGGAATCCACCGACAGCTGGAAGTATAGGGTTGACAGCGGTGCAACCAGAGTCCCAGACTTCAATAGGCGCTGCACTGGGTTCGACTCGAGAGTAGCCCCTTCAGGGAACTGATGTTGAAAAGCATGCCTCACCTGCAGATATCTAAAAAGCATCCAATTTGGAAGATTATGCCTAGTTTTTAACTCCGCAAAGGAAGACAGTCTACCCGCAGTTACTTAGTACCACCACCCCCCTATCGGCCCATACCCGTGGTTCCGGGACACTACGCAGATGCGGGAGGTAGGGGTTACCCCACAGCGGCATATGCGGAGAGAGACCCTGCCCGATGTCCGATACGAGGCCCCGGCCTGCTGCCAGACCCGCACAGTCATCTTCATCAGGGTGGTCAGGTTCGGGTGAGCCCTCGCCCCCCAAAATACCAGGTTGCTTAATGCAGCATAAGAGCCCAAAATCGCCGCCTCCAGTGTTACCGCCGGGTTATCTCTAGGCTGGGAGGACCACCAGCGGACTGTCACCAGGATCGCCGCCCAATGATACTGTCTAAAGTTAGCGAGGGCGAGGCCCCAACTAGCGGTTGTTGGAGCGCAGACAATGCCAGCCTAGGCACTCCCCCAGACCACACAAAGGAAACAACAATAGAGTTTAATTTGTTAAAGAATGCCGTCGGGAGTAGGACAAGGCAGTTCCTAAACAAATATAGGAATTTAGGGAGGAGCACCATTTTTATTAGGTTAACCCTACCAACTGGCGTGAGGGGGAGATGTCTTCACCCCAGGCAGCGCTACGAGAACAAGCCCAGCAGGGGGGAGAGATTTAGGTCGACATATGCGGAAACCGGGCCCCCAACTTGTATCCCCAGATACTTGAAGGCAGCAACCCAGGTCAAGGGAGTCCCGGTGTCCGGTCTGGGGTGCTCTGGCCTCAGAGGGTACAACACCGACTTATCCCAATTAATCCTTACGCTGGAGTACGAACCGAATTTGTCTATAATTCTCAAGGCCTGTGGGAGTGAGGAGGAGACGTCCCTCAGAAAAAGGATGGTATCATCTGCATACAAGGATATTTTCTCCTCCACCACTCCCACCCGGATCCCCTCCACTGCCCGCTCGGTCCTGATCCGCGTCGCCATAGGCTCCACAGCCAACGCAAACAACCCGGGGGAAAGCGGGCAACCCTGTCTCGTCCCCCTACCCAACGAAAAGGCCACCGTCAGAGAGTTGTTAGTTCACACTCTAGCCATAGGAGACGCATACATAAGGCGGATCCACCCGATAAAGGCAGGACCGAACCCAAACTTGATGAGGACAGCCCAGAGGTATTCCCATTCCACAGAATCAAACGCTTTTTCAGTGTCTAGGGATACCACAACCCCTGGGCTGCCCTATCGGTGTGTGTCAGGAGTCTCCGTATATTGATGTCTGTCCCTCTGCCCGGCATGAACCCCGTCTGATCAGGGTGTATCAGCGCGGTTATGACAGAGTTCAATCGACCCGCCAAGACTTTGGCTAGTATTTTTAAATCCACATTCAATAACGAGATTGGCCGATATGAAGAACACTGTTCGGGGTCCCTGCCGGCCTTTGGAAGGACTACCACCACTGCCTCAGACATGGAGGGGGGCAAAACGCCCTCATCCAAACACTGTAGCAGCATCTCCCTATATGTGGGAAGGAGGTCATCCGCATACTGTTTAAAAAATTCTGCCGGGTATCCGTCCGGACCCGGCGTCTTCCCCGCTTGGAGTGACTTAACCGCCATCTGAATTTCTTTAAGGGAAATAGGACTATCCAACCGCTCCCTGGTAACGTCGGTGAGGCAGGGCAGATCTATGGGGGAAAGATATGCATCTATATCCTCCCGGGTGCACCGCTTCCGAGATAAATACAACTCCTGGTAATAGGAGGCAAATCTGGCATTAATCTGTACCGGGTCCGTCAGGGTGTCCCCCCCCCGGGGGGTCTTTATCCGGGAAATTGACACAGGGGAGGAGTGCTCGCGGGACAACCAGGCCAGCAGACGCCCACTCCTCTCCCCTTGTTCAAAAATCCGCTGGGTCTGATGCAAGAGACGGATCCTAGTGTTACCCACTCGTATAAGAGCCACATCTCTTAGAGCCTCCCGGAGAGAGCTGTACACCCAGGGATCACGGTCCCGAGTATAGGCTGCCTCCAAGATCGCCACCCTGGCCTCTGCCCTCAGCAGTTCCCCACCAGCATCCCTACGGGCCCTCGCAATCTGCTCCCGAAAACAATCCCACATGCAGGCCTTAAAGGCGTCCCAGGTGACATGGGCGGGTACGGATCTATCCTGTGCATTCCAAAAGCCAATCAACTCACTTTTGCAGGGTATTTCTACTCTCGAGTCGGACAGCCAGAACCTCGACAAGCACCACAAACCCTCCGCTGGCGGGCCTGCCATATGGAGCCGGAGCAAAAGAGGGGCGTGGTCCGAGATACCCCTGGGGAGAATAGAGATATCCATCACTCTGGGAAGAAGAGGACCTCCAGCATATACCATGTCTATCCTAGAAAACGTCTTGTGCGTGGCAGAGTGGCATGTAAACGCCCGTTCGTCCGGGTGCCTCCACCGCCACACATCTGTAAAATTATAGGCCTCCGCCCAGTCAGCCAGGGCGGAAGCAGTGCCCACCGACTGAGAGTCTGTTCCTCCCCCGGTCCGGCACCATGTTGAAATCTCCACATATCAAGATGTTATCAGTGGCACAGGGGAGAATCTTGGCCACCAATTGGTGCAATATCTGAACCGAGGCCGGGGGAGGGAGATACAAGCCCACTAGCACAATCTCCAGTGTGTACACCCTGGCATGCACAATAACATATCTTCCCCCAGGGTCTGCGTAAGTCGACAAAAGGGTAAAGGGTAGGGACTTACGTATCAGTATGCTAACACCCTGTGAAAGATTGGAGTATACAGAGTGGTAGGTGTGGCCGACCCAGGGCCTCCTCAAGCTCAGCAATTTCCCCCCAGTGAGGTGGGTTTCCTGGAGAACACAAATATGGGGGGAGTGCCGCTGTAGAAATTGAAACACCAACGAGCATTTGATTTTGGAGTTCAGCCCCCTAGTGTTCCAAGACACAATTTTACACTCAGCCATGGAAATTCAGACTGCACAAATAATGAACATTGGTATAGGACCATGAGCCACGGCTGCCCAAGGTCGACCACCACCACCTCACCACCCGCTTCAGACCCATAGGATATATTGTGTAGTACCACCTGACATGTGAATTAACAATAAAAACATAACTGAACCAACATAATCCCAACAAACCCCCCCTCCACCCCGCACCCCGCCATCCCCCACCCCAACCAGAGGAGCCTTATTACCCAAAACTAAATAGGGCAAACTACCCGTTTGGGGGCTCCATGTACAAGGAGGCATTGGTGCCGGTAGTCTGAACACAGTACTTAGCCCGGCTAATGGAGTCCGGATATAAAAGACCGGTACATTCTCCCGGCTCACGCCGGGGGCACACACTTAAAACAGAAAACAGGAAAACAATACGATGTTACAGTTGATCCATTTAAACCCGCTGGACTGGGACCCAGGCAGGATAGTCATGGGTAGACCCAGGAACATCCCCTAGTATCAGTGCATTGTGTTGGCCCTGCACACCCCACAATGGGCCGAGGTGCCTGCCAGAGCAAGGGGATAGTGTTGTTACAAAGTCCGGGATGTCCCGGCTCCCCCGCCTTCCCCACTCCCAGAAAGAGTAGTCAGTGTGCCACATATGTAAAGACCAGTGGAGGAGTACATAAAAAATCAAACCCATGGCTTGTGTAGGTAGAAACCGCCATCCATCGGGCAAGCATCTATCCTACCGCATACACGGATGCGGTCTCCCAGTTCCTAATCCAGGCAATACAGTCCAGGGGAGTGGGGAGTAATGGTCAGGAGAGGGGAGGATCAAACAAGCAGGCAGGGGGATGATCCAAACAGGTCCAGTGCAATAAATCCAGGGATCCCAAGAAAGGCCAGGGAAGTCTCTCACCGCCGCCGGACAGTCTCTATCCAAGACGAGGCCTCCTCTGGGGACGTAAAATAGCGCACGGTCTCCCCATCCTCCACCCTCAATCTGGCCGGGAAGGGCATGCTATACTTAAGGCCTTTGGCTCTAAGCTTGGCCCGTCAAACGACTTCCTCTGCCTCTGGGTCTCCACGGAATAGTCAGGAAAAATCATTAACCTGACATTTTCGTACTTCAGCTCCGACACGGTTCTGGCCTCTCGCAAGACCAGGTCTCTATCCTTAAAGTGAAGGAGTTTAAGTATGAAAGTGCGTGGGGGCGATCCCTGGGGGCCCCTGGTTGCAGGCATGCGGTGTGCCCTCTCCACTGTAAAGAAGGGGGAGAATCGGGCCTTGGGTAGTAGAGTGGTCAGAAGGCGTTCCGTGAACGTGGTGGGATCGGTACCTTCAGCTCCCTCCGGGAGACCGATGATCCGCAGGTTGTTACGCCTGTTCCGATTCTCTGCATCCTCGGCCCGACTCTCCAGGGTTTTCACCTTCAGCTTGAGGGTGTGCAGGTCGCCATGATGCTCCCTAAGGGTATCCTCGACCGACGAGACCCGCTGCTCCACCTCCGTCACCCGGCCTCTAAAAGCGTCCAAGTCCTGTCTGATGAGATCCACATTAGTTTGGACATGATCCACTTTATCCATAAGGGCAGCCTGGCCAGCAATCAGGGTTTGTATGGCCGTCGCCAGGTCTACACTTGCAGATGCGGAGGACCCGGGAGGGTCTGTCTGAGAAGCCATGTGTGCGGCCTTTGCAGCCCAGCTCCTGGTGGCCGCTCTGTCTACGGGGATCACTGCAGACTTTGTGCGCCTGGATTTACCTCTTGGCATGACCCGGAGCCACCGTCATGCACCCCGGTTCGTCCCACACCCCCTGCGGCTTGCTATGTACCGTACGGGTCAGGATTAAACTGCCGGACTCCCAGAGCTCCGTTACAGAGCATCCGCTCCCGTCGCCATCTTGGACACGCCTCGGAGATCCGTGTTTACATACACAGACCTCCGTTCTCTCACTGTGGGGGGGCCATCTTGGATTGCCGGAGGCGATCGAGTCCGCCCTACCCGCTCCCTGGCCCCCCCCGGACACAGTGAGTGCGCGAGCGCGCCTCCAGCGGCGCGCATGCGCCCATAATACTAGTTATCGCGGCCGCCTTCATATGACGGCGGTTTGCAATAATGAGCCACCTTGTCGCTGTCAGACTGCGGTTGGCGGTCGGCAAGTGGTTAAGAATAATGTTAGGCTTTTCTTCCAATTTTACTCTGTGCGTATACTTTTCAAAGTAAACATTAATTTTGCTAAGTGAAATGGCTCTCCTCTCTTAAGCCCCGTACACACAGGCCAAATGTTGGGAGACATCGGCTGGTTCAATAAAAAACGGCCAACATTCGGTCCATGTGTATGTCGGACAAGCATGCTGGAAAACCAGCAGTCGACCGACTCCCAATCAGCACTCTCAGTCAATGGCAATTGGAGTGCTCTGGCGGGGGGGCTGTCCCCCTGTCACAACACAACAGCTCAGTGATGGGGAGATCACTGTATTAACATCGGATGCTTAGTATAGCGGCTCCGACCTGAGCTGTCAGGTTTTTTTTCATTCAACCCGCTGGGTTAAATGAAAAAAACTTGTAGTGTGTACCAGGCATTAGTAAGTCAGCCTAATTGTTTCAGTGTTATCTGAACCATAGGCATGTGTAATATAGGCAATATAGAATTTGCTTACCAGGAAAGTGTGTTTGAGTAGTAACGGCTGGTACACACGAGCCGAATATCGGCCAGTATCAGCTGGTGCAACAAAAACCTCCGGCTTCTGTTGAACGGGCATGCTGGAAAATCAGCAGCCAGCCAGCATCTAATCAGAGCTCACAGCCAATGGCTGCAAGTGTTGATCATTGTGTCCTGGCGGGGGCAGCCCCCCTGTCTGAACACAATAGCCAGAGGGGAGATTGCTGTACTAATATTGCTTGTGTTAGTACACCAATCTGTCAGCCCCGCTGGGCTGAATGAAAAAAAAAAAGTATAGTGTGTATTCTGCATAATCCTCTATGCCAAAAACCTTATAACTACATAGGTGCCAAAAGTCCAGATTTTCCTGGGAAAAATCAAGGGAACTTGGCTTTTTCCCGGGGGACCTCCGGCCAGAGCTCCCGGCTTTGAAGAGACATGGCCACGGGGGATCTCCATGCAGCTAGCAGGTCTCTTCCGTGTGTGCAGTGGAGAAGGGCCTCCGACCCGGCTAATCGGCTTCTCTCTTCAGTGTACAAGTAGAGCAATTTGCTTGTACACTGCAGCTGATTAGCTGGCCATGTCGGAGGCCCCTCCCCTCTCCACTGTACACATGGAAGAAACCTGCTAGCCGCATGGAGATCCTGCGGGTGACAGAGCTGCCATCTGCCCCCCTCCTGCAGGCACCAGAGGTTGTCACAGGTGAGTGGCCATGGGGTGATTGATGCTGGACATTCTAACCTGTCTTTATATACCACCCTAACCTGGCTCTATATCACCTAACCTGGCTCTATATACCACCCTAACCTGGCTCTATATCAACTAACCTGGCTCTATATCACCTAACCTAGCACTACATACCATCCTAACCATAGGTGCCAATAGTCCCAATTTTCTCGGGACATTCACAATATTCATATTTGTCCCAATCTGTCCGTGTCCTGGAAAAAAAAAAACGGCTTTTCCCCAACAACCCGTCACTGGCTGCAGCTGTCGGCTGTGAAGAGACATGGCTGTGGGGGATCTCCATGTGGCTAGCAGGTCTCTTCCATGTGTACAGTGAAGGGAGAGGGGCCTCTGACCCAGGCAGCTAATCGGCTTCTTACTTCAGTGTACAAGTAGAGCAATTCGCTTGTACACTGCAGCCGATTAGCTGCCCGGGTCGGAGGTCCATCTCCACTGTACAAATGGAAGAGACCTGCTAGCCGCATGGAGATCCCGCAGGCACCGCAGACCTGCCATTCGCCCCCCAATTCTCAGTGAGCCACGCCCAATGTTTAGTTTAAGGCACGGCCATCTTTTGCCACATTTTTTCCACTAAGCCACACCTACAAATGAATGACACCTACTCACAACAAAGTGTCTCTAATCATTTTTTTAGAATTTTGGCAACTATGTAACTAAGGTATTGGCTACAAAACCAGCAAGAATCCTTTTATGCCTGTGTGTAGCTTTAACCTGATATTATTATTGGGACTTGGTGCACAGAGAGCCTTGAAGAGCCTTGACTATATTTTGCACACAACAACATCATTTGTCAAATAATATTGCATAGAAAGTATGAAAACACGGCTCTTTATTAGTTCAATTGCTGCAGAGTTATTTATTGTTTTACCAGGTCACACTAATTGGATTTAAGCTGATACTGAGGATCAGAGGGGATAAGTAGAGCATACTATATTGTACAAAACTAATGATGTCCAGACATCTGAACTCAGGGGTCAATTACCCTGAGCAATTACATTTTTCTGAGGTTTAAAGGGTATCTATCTTCTGTCTATCTACTGTAGTTATCTATCCACCCATCTTCTAATCTAGCTTTTTAAGGGCCTGCATGGACAGGCTTTAGGCTTTGTTGATGACATTGTTTTTAGTTTCACATTAGTTACTGCGCTGCGTGTTTCTGTGCAATTCACACGCAGTTCTGTGCATTGTGATTCATTTTGAATGGTCTGAAATTATTATTATTATTATTATACAGGATTTATATAGCACCAACAGTTTACGCAGCACTTTACAACTTGAGGGTAGACAGTACAAATACGATACACTTAAATACAGTAGGAATCAAAGGGCCCTTATTGTTAGAGCTTACAGTCTAAGAAATCACACTGCACCAAAAGTAGTACATGCACTAATTTTAGAAATGTACTGCAAACGGTTCATGTGGTATATTACTGCGTTTGCTACCTGTTAGTGTTGAGCGAACCCGGACTGTAACGTTCGGGTCCGTGCCGAACTTTCGGGTGTCCGTGGCACGGACCCGGACCCGGACATTTCAAAAATCGTTCAGGTTCGGTCCGGGGTTCTGCTATTTTACTCCACGTGTTGAGAAGCTGCAGGGCAGCCAATCAACAAGTGTTTCACTGGTTTGCCCTTAGAAGTCATCACAGCCATGCCTACTAATGGCATGGCTGTGATTGGCCAGTGCATCATGTGACCCAGCCTCTTTATAAGCTGGAGTCACAGTGCTGCAGTCACATGCTCCTTGGGTTAGTGTAGGGAAAGGTAGCTGACTGCGTGAGGGACAGATTTGAGACATTTTAAGACCTGATCCTGCATCCTCTGATAGATTACTTTACTACTGCTGTCTGTGCTGTTGCTCTGAGGACAGATAGCAGAAATTAGAGATTTCACATACCGCTGCTTTGAGTTGAAGATCAAACTCTGCTTAAAACGTCTCGTTGTCGTGTCTGTCGT
>BLSH010438701.1:61199-74902 GCA_018402905.1 Glandirana rugosa | reverse complement strand
GGGGGGGGGGGGGGGAGTGTGGATCGTGCTCTCCTTCAGTTGGAAGCACGATGGACACACACCCTCCAAGCTACCATCAGTCCAGATCTCAATGAACATCTGAGTTTTGCCTCCTTCCTCTAGTTTGTCCTCAATTTCCCCCAAGGCCCCACACATTTCAACTGTCCCTCTACTGTATTCTCCATACTCCCCCCTCTCCTTTTCCCCTCCCTTCCCCCCCCTCCTTCTCCCTCCCCCCCCAGTCCCATCTCCCCTGTTCATCCCCCATAGATTTCCCAAATTCCCTCCCCATTTGTCTCATCTTCAGCCATACTAAAAGTATGTTATTTTGTGATTGATATGAACAATGTAACTGTATATATATATAAACTACTGCGTTTTTTTGGAAATTATGTGTATAGTGATTCAATGTTTCAAATTCCCTACTATTATTATCATATTTTTCATTTATTTTTATTCATTTTTGTATAGTCAAAATTTCTAGTTATTTTGGAGACTTGTGTTTGTATCATACATTGTATCCCGCTCTGACTCATCCAATACCACGGCCGGGGTTGGTCCTACATTCCCCTGTCTGCGGTAGGTGTTCCGGGGTGTGGGGGGTTTGCCTGTCCACACGGGAGGGGCGCCTCTGTCCTCCATTGGAGGCGCCTCTGGAGCCACCGGATTGCGCCCTATTTTGCTCCCGGCGGGTCGCGGTGTGACAGGCATTCCCATCTCCCTGGAGGTGTGGGATTGGAAGCGCAATCAATCCATCACAGCGCCTCTCCCCCCCAGGGATGTGCCCAAGTGAGGGCATATGGGAAGTGTAGTTTGCGCCGTGGCCTTGCTGGGTTGGCGCATGCGCGGTGGCCTCCTTAATATCCCGGGCCTGCGTCGGTGACGTCACACGCCGACGCAGGCAGGCGGCCTTATTAGGCCGGCCTCTCATTCGGTGTTCCAGCTCGGCTGCACTGGAACTACTGAGGGAACCTGATACGCTGACGAATTGAAGGTGAAAATTAGCCTAGCAACTCTTATTTGGTTACTTTGCTGTCTGTTTATTTAGTCCCAGCTTCTTTGACTTTCCTGACTGCTCTGCTCTCTATGCTGTCAAACTTGCAAGCAAATGAATGAACCTGGAATTGCAGATGCAGCCTTGTTTATGTGTTGTAAGGCGTGCACTCTGCATAATGTCCAGTTACGCTTTTTTTCTGTTCATTATTTGTTAAATTTACTCTGTTTGGAATCACTATTTTTGCTGTTACATTCACCACATTGAGTGAGTGAAAACTTATTGGTATTTGCTCTTTGCAGCCTATTTGGCCTTGGATGTATCCTCTTTCGTGTTTGACGATCCTACGGCGTGGTACGCCCTCTAGTGGTCCAACTCCAAGTGACAGCTATCTAGTGAGTGATATAGTGAATACTCAAAAGAAAATTTATATATGTCCCCTATGCTCTGTGGAGTGCCATATTTTGGCAACACATGAACTAGTTACAATTTTCAATGATGCACCCTTTTGAAATACTTATTATACAATTATCATTCAACACTTAGGGGGCCCTATTTGGTCGCCTGTGGACATGCAGCGCCCCCCTTCCTCGGTGTGACGCACGCTGTAGCGGGGAATCTGGCCTGTACCTGGTCTTTGGGGGCTGAGTCAAATTGCGGGAGGTGAACACAACTACTCCAATATTAAAAATAATTTTCAATTATGATTTTTGCTATGAATCGCTATATACTACTTATTATTTTTCTTTGTACTTTTTTGTTATTCTATAGCATTGAGCATCTGTTTGATGGCCCATTTAAATCCCTGATGAAGCCATAACTTGGCGAAATATGTAGGATGTGGACCATCATATTATACTGCCATCACTACAACCGTGCAACTCATGCAACTTTCTTTTCTACATGTATTGTACTTTGTCGGATTGCTGTCCGAGTTTTACTGAATATCAATTTTAATCGATATTAATAAAATTACTGTTTTATTGCAATCTTTTGTTGTGAACTGAATCCTAGCACCGCTATAATCCCAATAAGCATCCCCCCTACTCCCCTTTTTCCTCGATACAATCTACTAAAGGTCTTAAATCTATCTTTCTAGTTGCACTGATGTCACAAGGATCCGCAGGCTTACATTGGTTATAGCACAGGCCTAGAACAAGAATACAGATAGAGACATCTGACATTTCTCAAACTTTCCTGTTCTCCATACTTGTTTCAGGTAATTGATTCAGTAAGCATTGCAGCCTGTTGGTTAGCCTAACAGCCAGACAGCTAACATTTTCAAGCACAAGGTCATCGATGGCAGGTTATATGACAGGTTTACTTTAGGTTTATATAGCTAGGTAGGTGAAAGTGCATAGGTCACTAAACATAATATTAGTAGTATGCTTGCAGTGATAAAAAATGCATGTAATACTGTGCGCCAAAACAAATATTCATAATATTCCCTGGTCATCATTTTCCTGGCACACACATTTCAAACAGGGCCATGACTAGGGAGTCTAGTTGAAATATACTAACTAGTACAATATATTTTATTTTTATTTTGATAAAAGTCCCTAGTCACATAAATGTACACGTATTTCCCGAAAATAATAAAAAAGTGTATTCATTTAGCAAAGGTCTTAGTTTTCCAGAGAAAACTGGGCAATAGGCCCTATTCAGTCACATTTTATTGAGAGGTCTGTGTATTAAAGTGGGAAGACATCTCCCTCTAGTGGCCACTTTGTAGATAGCTGAATCGAACAGGGACCACAAACTCTTATGCGGCCGCATACTAACATATTATGACTTAACCTTTTTTTTTTGCTGAGGTTTACTACCGCTTTAATGTGACACTTACAGAACTTTTCTGACTTAAAGCAGGAGACATCGGAAAGATTTGCTTGGTCCAACACCACCTTTTCTTCAAGCCAAACCTGAACACTATAGCGGCGCACATTTTTTTTTAAATATATAGTATATAAAGCAAGTGAAAAACATAAAGTAGCACAAATAGATTGTGTAGCAGCAAAATGCATGTTTTTTTGTTACCATACGTATTGCAGCAGGTGAATGAGCACAAAAGCAAGGTGTGTGGTTGTGTCATTAAGCCTAGGTTCACATTGGAGCGATTTGTCATGCGATTTGAGAGATCAAATCGCATGACAAGTCGCAGCCTATTGGCAGCAACGGCACTGTTGCAATCGACGCAACACTGATTTTTCAGCACCGCACAGATTTGCAAAAGTAGTTCCTGCACTACTTTTACCGATTTCAGGTGCAATTTCAATAGACATCTGTGCATGAAGCCACACAGATGTTTATCAAGTAGCACCTGAAATCGCATTGACCTTGTTAATTTGAAATCGTGCTACTTCAAGTGAAGTAACAGCGATTTCAAAGTAGCATCAGTGTGAACCAGGGCTAAGACTTAATGGCACCACTGCATATCTGCAAAAGGACTGTGAGTTTTTGTGCACTGCAGAATGCACACAATTGTATGCACATTCCTGCAACACAAAAATGTCCACCTCAGGCAGAGGTAATTAATTCAAATTCAAGGTCTGGTTGCTAAAATTTTATCCAGCCAGGAGGGAGAAAGTGCATTCACAGGCTGGCGGCAGCAGCGGTGGCAAACGCGCGTGCGGGGGGGGGGGGATGCGAGGGAGGGAGGGAGAGAAAGAGTGCACAGCAGTGAAGCCAGAGCCTGCAGGATTTTATCGTTGTATTTAAGGATACCCCCTACTGAGTTCCCACACTGGCTCCAGTCATCCACCCCTCCATCCCCAGGACAGATAACTGATGGTTGGGACTGGAGATATGCTGTTGTGTCCAAGTTTCAGGAGGACAGAAACTCGGGCATAAGTGTGAAAACCCGGACTGTCCAGGTTCCCGTACAGGTAGCAATCTTAAATACCACCCCACTACATATATGTTTCTATGTCTGCCCAACTCATTAATTTTTCAAGGACACCAGGAATATAGACTTCTATATTCAGTGCACCCAAATTCCAGGAAATTTCCATATTTTCTTCTAAAAAACAAAAACTGGAAGCTTCTTGTACACAGCAGATTACTTTACTGCCATGCAGAAATATCAGAACATGTCTTTATCATGGAACAGCATTAGGAACAAGGAGCATCCAAGTACATAGAGAGAGGATAGACAAACATCCTGTTATTACCACAGAGAATACACATTATAACACTTTAGTGCCATCTGCTGGTATAGATAGGTATAATGCATATATATATATATATTGTGAGGGATTAGCTCTTGTGGGGATCACCCTTCCTGGGAAAAAGGCAGTTGAGACAGCAGCTTTCTTCAAATCAGGCTTGCAGCCAGGTTTATTGGATAAAAGGTTGCATTTCAAAATAAACAAAACATAAAGTAAATCCTTGTCATCCAGGCTCTAACTGAACATTTCAGCATACTTCTCTAAGCGGTGCTGTCCCAGGCACCCACAAAGCCAAGTTAGTGCAAGCCTTTCTTTTAGTCCACAGCACAAAGCTCTGTGTGTCAGCTATCTCAGCTGAACGCTCTTAAAGTCTCAGGGTAGAGCAAACCCTTGCCCTCTTCCTGGACATTTAAGAACCACTTGAGAGTGGACTTAAGAGGGTCACAAAATCCAATCCAGAACCAAGCCTACCAAGGTGGTTGGTAACACCTGGACCGGATTCCACCTTAGTCCACTCAAAATTAACGTATGTGGGGCAACAGATAGCGTCCATCCACTACTGCGCCTCGCATAACGCCACATATCCCCCCTCCGCTCAAACCCCTGGGGTTGAGCAATTGTCCCAACCAATCAGTGGAATCAGGAAAGGGCATCTGCATTATTTTTGAGCTTTCCAGCCTGATGCTCCACTGTGAAGCTGAACGGCTGTAGCACCAGGAGCCACCTCATCACCCGACTGTTCATTTCCCGGTTGTCACACATCCACTTCAGAGGGGCATGGTCGGTGACTAGCCTAAATTGTCTTCCCAACAGATAGTACCTTAGGGCCTCTAAGGCCCACTTAATGAATTTTTCTCATGCGTGTTCAGCTTTCTGCTCAGGTATACTCCTCACCATCTCTGATCTGGGACAGTACGGCCCCTATTTCCACACCAGAGGCATCTGTCTGCACGAAAAAGTCCGGGGTGACGAGCACCAGTGGTACACAAAGGGCTTGCTTCAGCCTCTGAAGCGCCTTTTTCTGCCTCCGGATTCTTCTTCACCATGACCAACCCTCTACCTTTCGTCAGGTCTGTTAGAGGGACGGCAATGGTGGCAAAGTCTGGTATGAAATGCCTGTAGTACCCAGTGATCCCCAGGAATGCACGCACTTGCAGTTTGCGGAGACCCTGCTGGAGTTAAAGAAGGGGTCCACAGCTCCTCCGCCGGTGGAACAAAAGATGGTACGAGCCAGCTACTACCTGCAGAAGATGACCCTTGTGAATAATGTGGAGGCATACCTCACAACTTTTGAGAGAGTCGCTGTGTGGGAAGGATGGCAATAAGGGCAATGGAAGGGGCTGTTAGCACCTTTTCTGACAGATGAGTCCCAAAAGGACTATTTTGATTTGGAACCCGATAAGGCCCAGGACTATGAGACTCTAAAAACAGAGATACTCGCACGCCTGGGTGTCACCATGGCCGTTCGGGCTCAGCTGGTGCATCAATGTTCTTACAGCATTGACAAGCCACCTCGTTCGCTAATGTTTAACCTGGTCCATCTCATGAGGAAGCGGTTGCAGCCAGTGATCTTGCCAGGCTCTCAGATTGTGGGGCGTGTGGTATTGGACCGGTATCTGTGTGCGCTCCCTGCTGCTCTGAGAAAGTGGATCATGGGGACCCCAAAACTACAACCCAACTGGTGGACCTCGTAGAAAGATACACGGCTGCTGAGGACTCACTAACCCCATCTGCACCCCACTCCAATGGATCTAGGGGTGAAAGATTGCCCAGCAGGCCTGGTAAGACTGTTCCAGGGTTCAAGGGCGTGGGGAAGAATGATAAGACTGCTG
Source organism: Glandirana rugosa (assembly GCA_018402905.1). Lineage (NCBI taxonomy): Eukaryota > Metazoa > Chordata > Amphibia > Anura > Ranidae > Glandirana > Glandirana rugosa. The sequence continues at coordinate 68,912 of BLSH010438701.1, read as the reverse complement.
TTTCAGCTAATGAGACTGTGGACTCTAGACCTGGAGACTGGCCAAAGAAGCCAGGAATGTCTGTAAGATCCTTGAGAGGACTGGGTATAGGCCATATACAATGCTACCACTGCCATGCATTAGGTCATATTGCTGCTAATTGTCCCCTGAATGATGAACCCATGCAATGGGATTATGCTAATATGAAAAGACGCTTTTCTTTTTTTGCACAGGTCGCATGTACAGTGTCATGTCAAGGACTATTGGAGAGATAAATGTGTATGATTTCTATTGATGGGAAACAAGTCACTGCACTGCTTGATAGTGTTGTGATGTTAGTCAAAAGACATTTTGTAAATCATGCAAATTTACATCCTAGCACTATCGGGGTCATTTGCATTCCTGGGGACACTCGTGGCTACCAGACTGCTGTGGTTGAGTTTGACACGCCTCAGGGCAGAATAATACATTCAGTGGGGGTGGTACCATCACTACTTCATGAAGCCTTAGTGGGTAGAGACTTTCCCCATTTTTTGAGGTTATGGGAAGGCACAGGGATAGAGCTCCCCTGCTGGGGAAACACGGGAGCTTTAAGATAGCTCTCAGCTTGAGGTTACCAAACAAGAGGACATCTCTGACTCTAATAGTGGGATTGGACAGAATGTGACACCTGACTTAGAGGTCAGGAGGGAGGAATTTTGTACAGAGCAATTACGAGATGTCACCCTCATTAGAGCCAGAGAGAACATTAAGATGATGGATGGGGAACCTGTGGATCCTAATTCGGGGTTGTCTTTTCCCTACATGGCTCTTAAAAACAATTTGCTATATCAGGTGGTAAAACACGGTGAAGACGAGGTAGAACAGCTGGTGGCTCCCAAACCCTACCGCAGGATGGTGCTGGACTTGGCCCATGGTGATATGATGGGGGGGGGGGCATCTGAGTATGGAGAAGACCAGGGAGAGAATAACCCAGAGACTCTTCTGGCCTGGGCTGTATGCAGATGTCAGAGAATACTGTGAGTCATGCCCAGAGTGTCAAATGTCTGCACCGTCACCACATTTTCGCAGTCCACTTGTTCCCCTACCCGTAATTGAAGTGCCTTTTGAGAGAATTGGCATGGATCTGGTGGGGCCAGAAGTAAAGTCTGCCTGGGGCCACCAGCACATTCTAGTAATACTGGACTACGTGACACGCTATCCTGAAGCCATACCCTTGCGGAATACCTCCGCTAAGACTATCAGGGCAAAATTGGTAATAAAAAATGGTGGAAGTGTCCTACTAGCCCCCCCCAAAAAAAAAAACAAAGTTTGGTTGCTCTCTTTGGAACTGGTCAATCCTGTACCACCTAAGTCTTGTAGGGATAGAGATATACTCCCCGGCTTCTTAAATATGGCCCATTTATTGCATCTGGCTTAAGTTGGATTTTAGCATAAGTTTATATTGGGTCAGCTGTGTGAAGACCTGATCAAAATGTTGGAGATGGTCTTCCAAAGTTCTAGATAAGATAATGATATTGTTCAATAATAAAATTGAGGTCCCCCAAGCATTGTTCGATAAGCCTTTGAAAAACGCTAGGGGCATTGGTTAGCCCAAAAGGCATGCGTCTAAATTCGAAAAATCCCAGTGGGGTAACAAATGCTGTTTTTTCACAATCTTCTGCTTTAATGGGTACCTGCCAGTAACCGTTAGCTAGATCCAAAAGTAACAAGCTTGTCCCAGGGCCATTAAAGACTACTCTACTTTCGGCAAAGAAGTAAGCATTTTGATGGGTGTAAGCATTTAACTTTCTGAAATGTGTGCTGTTGCGTAGACTTCCACCTTTTTTTCTCACAAGAACTTTGGTCTCTTTTCCATATGATCCCACCCTGCAACATATTATGAAAAATATTTTAACCTCTGTCATTCATCTACTTCTCAATCCTTTACAGAACATTTTGTACTTTGTATCTGTGAGTGTGTGTGTGTGTAAGGGGGTGAAGAGGAGGGCATAGTCTTAGAGTTTGAACAGGATCTTCACACATGCAGCCAAGCAGTTTACCCAAACTATAATACTGTTAGGGGCACTGTCACTGTCACTTATGGCTCGGTCTGCATGTACATGTTGAGAAAATTATAAATAAAGGCATGTAAAATAAAAAAAAACAAAGGAATTCATATACTAAACACTGTTAGTTTTCATATGTACATATAATTATCAAAATACAAAATATTTCATGATCATGGTCCCTTAACCACTTCACCCCCAGAAGGATTTCCCACTGTATGACCAGAGCACTTTTTTCAATTTGGCACTGTGCTGCTTTAACTGATAATTGCGCGGTCATGCAATGCTGTACCAAATTTGTGTCTTTTTTTCCCCCCACAAATAGAGCTTTCTTTTGGTGGTATTTGTTCACCTCTGTGCTTTTTATTTTTTGCGATATATACAAAAAGAGAATGACAATTTTGAAAAAAAAATTATATTTTCTACTTTTTGTTATTAGAAAAATACAATAAACTAAATTTTAGTCATACATTTTTGCCGAAATGCATTCAGCCAAATGTCTCGGGTAAAAAAAGTCAATTAGCGTATATTTATTGGTTTGCGCAAAAGTTATAGTGTCTACAAACTAGGGTAAATTTTCTGGAATTTAAGCAGCTTTTATTTTATGACTGCCTGTCTTATTTCCTGAGGTGCTATAACGGAAGGGCAATAATAAACCCCCCCAAATGATCCCATTTTGGAAAGTAGACACCCCAAGGAATTAACTGAGAGGCATGTTGAGCCCATTGAATATTTAATTTTTTTGTCACAAGTGATCGAAAAATGACAAAAAACAAATTACACTGAAAAAATATATTTCTCAAAATACATTCTACGCCTTCTCCTGAGTACGGGGATACCCCATGTGTTAGACTTTTTTGAGAGCCTATCCGCATACGGGACCCCAAAAAACAATCTCCGCCTTCAGAATTTCTAAGGGCAAAAATGTATGCCTTCACCCCAAACTACCTATCACAGTTGCGGAGGCCATGAAATGCCCAGATAGCAAAAAAAAAAAACATATGACCCCATTTTGGAAAGTAGACACTCCAAGCTATTTGCTGAAAGGCATGTTGAGTCCATGGAATATTTTATTTTTTATTTTTTTGTCGATTGAAAAATTACAAAAAAAAAAAGTCACTAAATGATATGTAGCTCGAACATGCCATGGGTATATGTGAAATTACACCCCAAAATACATTCTGCTGCTTCTTCTGAATACGGAGATACCACATACCATATGTGAGACTATTTGGCAGCCGTACAGGACCCCGAAAACCAATCACTGCCTTCATGCTTTCTAGGATTGCTAGGATTGCTTTTACATGAAAGCCGACTGCCAGCTGAAAGGGATGATACCAGATGATACCTATACCTACAGGCATCATTCCAGTATAACCACTCTAACACCAGCAACATGTTAATGTGTCACTGGTCCTTGCTGGACTTATGTTGTAATGTTCTTTTTTTCATGCAGCCTGTGGGTTAAATGAAGAAAAGAATCAATCGGCGGATATGCCCACCATTAGAAAACCTCCCTTCATCCACCCACTTCTAATGGTGGGCATAGCCCCTTTTTAAAAATGTATACCAGAGCATAGGGGCAATCTGCCCAATTTCCAACCCTGCCCCTATGCTCCGGTATATATGCTCTTTTTTTAACTGTGGTGGTGAAATCACCTCCAATAGCGCTGGAGTCGCTGCTTTATATATGGTGGGAGCAAACGCTGTTGCTGTCACCCTAAATAAATCAGCGCTGCAGCTGGCGTACCTGAAAACCAAATAAAGATTAATAAAACACAGTAACATATAAAAAATAACATTCCTGCTAAGAAGAAAAAAATAATTAAATGTTACAGGAAAACATTATAAAAGCATTACATACCTGCAAAAAAAAAAAAAACATGATAACGAACAGCAACAAAACATTACAGGTATGCATAAAAAACAATAGAGAGAGCAATAGAAAGAGAATAAAGAGAAAATAGAGATAGAAAAACAAGAAACGTACAACTGTCTTTGGCTTTTATTATTCTATATTTTTGTGGTTTTTATAACTTTTTTTATTTTTTTTATAACAGTAAAGGTTAGGGTCTCTAAAAATGCGGTGACATCTTTGGAGACCCTGTGAACGTGTACCCTATTCCTGTGTAGTCCTGTTCCCTACGCTAATACTCAACTAGTGTATGGTAGTGCTCGAAACACCGATGCAGAGACCAGGCTGGTCAAAACAGGATCGGCAATAATAACGGGTGTCACACCTGTATCCACGTCGTCGGCAGACACAACATCTTTTTTGGTGGGCTCAGTTGGCAGGGGTACCAGGGATGGCATGTGGAAAATGCCGTCCATGCAGCCAACTCACTGCATTTGGATTAGGAACATGGGGTGCAGAGCCAGCTGGATCTCTTCGTTGAATTGAAGGAGAGGTCCAGTCCGTCCTGACGCTTTGTATAGCACATAAGAGTTCAGCATAGCCAATTGGAATAAGTAAACAGACACTTTTTTGTACTTGTGTCTGGACTTACGGGCAATTAAGTATGGCACCAATAACTGGTCATTGAGGCCCACCCCTCCCATATTTCAGTTATAATCGTGGACACAGAGGGGTTTCTCCACAACACCAGACGCCATTGTAATTTGGACAGCCGTTTCTGCGTGAAGGGAGGAAAGAACGAAAACATTCTTTGTATCCCTCCACTTCACCGCAAGCAAATTACTACTTCTCAAGCAGGCTCTCCCCCTGCATCTAAGTCGGGATTCTACCAGCCGTTGGAGGATGCCCCGGCGATTAGATCGCACGGTGCCACATGCGCCAATTTGGTGATCAAACAAGTGACTAAAAAGTGGCACGCTTGTGTAGTAATTGTCCAGGTACAAATGGTACCCCTTTCCGGATAAGGGTGACACCGAGCTCCACACAATTTTGCCAGAGCTCCCTATGTAGTCTGTGCATCCTTCCGGCTCCATGTGGCTATCTTTGCCCTCATAAACCATAAAGCTACATGTATAGCCTGTGGCCCCGTCACAGAGCTTATTCATCTTGATCCCATATCTGGCAAGCTTGCTGGGGACCTACTGTTTGAAAGCAAGACGGCCAGCAAATGTAATCAAGGACTCGTCCACGCACACAATTTGTTTGGGAATAAAAAGTGCTGTGACCTGCTGATTGAAGTGATTTATGAGGGGCCGAATTTTGTGGAGCCGATCATATTCAGGGTCACCCCGCGAATTGTCGTTGAAGTACATAAACCATAGGATCTGCTTGTATCGTGCACTGGCCATGCAAGCAGAGAAGACATAGATATGATGAATTGAGTCAGTGGACCAATATAACCACAATTCGGGTTTTTTTATGTATGCCCATGTTGAGGGTAAGGCCCAGAAAGATCTTTAATTTGGAAACCGTAATTGGCTTCCAAGCTCTGGCAAGTGATGAATGGGGATTAGTGGCGATGCACTGACCAGCATATAAATTGCTTTGGTCCACAATAGATCTATAGAGATCTTTAGTGAAAAACAGCGAATAAAAATCAATGGCCATAAAGTCAATTGTATTCACCTGAATTCCGAGTTGGCCAGTGAATGGGGGAAGTACGGGCGCTGCATCAGTGGTGGGTTGCCAATCAGGGTTTGCAAGCGCGGCAGGAAGGGCACTATGGGCTCTGCGGGCCTGTGTTTGTCTTCTTCATGGCTGCGGGAGACTACTTGTACTAGTCACACCAGCTTGAAGTGCACTTATGGGACTCGCCACGTCACCAAGTGTTACTGCAGTGCTGGTTGTATGACCAGGGTGTACTAGGCCGCTGGTGCTTGCCAGGTCACCAGAAGGAGTAGTGGCGCTAGTACTGGCTCTCTGCTCCATACGAGAGCCCTGCAGTTCATGCACCTCAGCGACAGCAGAATGGGATCTGGTACGCCTGACCTTAGCAGGGACCTCTCTGTCGTCAGAGCTATCGGACAGGGAGCCTCTGTTGTCTACGGGATCATATGCTGAGCCTGATTCTGACAGTGAGGCTTCCCCATCGCTCTCATCTGTCATGCTCAGCAACATGTAGGCCTCTTCACTAGTGTACCTCGGATTTGACATGTTGGCCTCTAAATTTATTGGTACACTAGTGTGACTCACAGGCAAAAAAGCGCACCTGGTTGTCAGAGCCTATTTCAAATCGCTACCAAAATCACTGTCAGATTTAGCGGGGATCGGGCGTGATCTCTGCGAACACTGCAGATATGTGTATTGTGCTTGGTAAGTGTCAGCGATCTATTGATCCTGCACTTGGGTGGGCTGGGCGGAGTGCTAAATGCAGGTGCTAGCAGGTATCTGGGCTGATCCCACCAACACTACCTACCCTAACACTGATTAGTGTCAAAGGGTCACAAGTACAGCAATCAGTGAACGATCTGATCGCTTCACTCAGTGACACAGTGACAGGGGGTGACAGGAGTGAAGGGGTTAACTGGGGGGAGATCAGGGGGCGATCAAAGGGTTAAAAGTGTGCCTATGTGTATTGGTGTTAGTGTAGTGTTGGTGCAACTCACATTTTGATGTCCTCTCTCCTCTCTGCAACAGAAAAGGACGCAAAGAGGGGAGATGACATCACTTACCCTGTCTGTGTTTACATTACACAGACAGGGGAGCAGTGGCAGCTGGTGAAGTTTTAGGATGGGGGGGTGCCAGACCCCGCCCTTCCTTTTCAACTCCTCCCACTTCTCATAAGCCACACCCCTTTTAGACTCCATCCACTTCCTGTATTCCACATATTGTGTCAGGAGTATACAGCCCAGCATCACAGGACAGAGTATACAGCCCAGCATCACAGGACAGAGTATACAGCCCAGCATCACAGGATAGAGTATACAGCTCAGCATCACAGGACAGAGTATACAGCCCATCATCACAGGACACAGTATACAGCTCAGCATCGCAGGACACAGGATACAGCTCAGCATCACAGGACAGAGTATACAGCCCAGCATCACAGGACACAGTATACAGCAAGCATCACAGGACAGAGTATACAGCCCATCATCACAGGACAGAATATACAGTTCAGAAACACAGGACAGAGTATCCAGCCCATCATCACAGGACACAGTATACAGCTCAGCATCACAGGACACAGTATAAAGCTCAGCATCACAGTACAGAGTATACAGCCCAGCATCACAGGACACAGTATACAGCAAGCATCACAGGACGGAGTATACAGCCAGCATAACAGGTAGGATATATAGCCAGTATCACAGGTAGGGGTATAGCCAGTATCACAGGAAGGAGTATGTAGCCAGTATCACAGGTAGTGGTATAGCCAGTATCACAGGGAGGGGTATGTAGCCATTATCACAGGGAGGGCCATGTAGCTAGTATCACAGGGAGGGGTATAGCAAGGATTACAGGTAGGGGTATAGCCAGTATCACAGGATGGGGTATGTAGCTAGTATCATGGGGGGGTATGTAGCCAGTATCACAGGGAAGGGTATAGCCAGTATCTCAGGGAGGGGTATAGCCAGTATCACAGGGAGGGGTATAGCCAGTATCACAGGGAGGAGTATAGCCAGTATCACAGGTAGGGGTATAGCCAGTATCACAGGTAGGGGTATAGCCAGTATCACAGGGAGGGGTATGCGATATGGGGATGGACACTATGACCGATGTATGGGGAGGGACACTATGACCGATATGGGGATGGACACTATGACCGAT
>BLSH010438701.1:50060-60438 GCA_018402905.1 Glandirana rugosa | reverse complement strand
GTATCACAGGGAGGGGTATGTAGCCAGTATCACAGGGAGGGGTATGTAGCCAGTATCACAGGGAGGGGTATAGCAAGGATCACAGGGAGGGGTATGTAATCAGAGCACAGCACCCCCACCCCCCTGCCATGGGACTCGTGGCACTGATAGCAGCACCCAAACCCCCCCGCGGCTTGAACGGCCCAGCACTTACCACTGTGTGTCCTCCACAGTGTAGGGCAGTGTAGTGCGGCGGCTGCTGTTTCCTCCGCTGTGTGCCCTCCTCCGTTTCTCTGTGTAGTGCAACAGCGGCGGAACCTTCTCCTCTCTTCGTTGTGTCTCCCCGTCCTTAGCGCCAGGCATCCAATAGGGTCACCTGGTGCTTTGGCCAATTGGGAAACAGGTCTCTCAGACCTGGCTCCTGATTGGCGAGGAGGCACTGCAGTGTGAAAATAGCGAAAATTAATTCGCTATTGTCACACAATTGGGTGGGATCGGGGCACTCTCTCTGCGCCCCAAGCCCACCCTTTTTTGAAGCCTGTTAGAGCCTCCGGCTCTAGACAGGTGCTTAAAAAAAAAACACCTCCTCCCGCCCCCACCATAGGACTCCATGCGTCCGGCGTCCTGAAAGGGGCCAGGCGCATGGATGGGGGGGAGCCAGCAGGAATGGGGGGGTGGCGCCCGTGCGCCCTTAATGCACAGACCGCCCGTGCAGGGGAGGCATCCCATTCGCTAGGACCAATCAACAGGAATAGACCAAAAATAATTGATCTTTTCCTGTAGAGTGACCGGCCCTCTATCGAATCGGATCACCGTGACTGCGCTGGGGGCGTACGCGCGCGCCCCCTGGCCGTGACCACGGTTGCCGTTTATAGATGGCGATTTGCGGAATAGAGCCACACTACAGCAATAAATATACGTGACGCTGTCGGGAACCGGTTAAATGACTTCATCTCTCTTGCTTTGGTAAATGTTGATAAGACACATTGTAACAGGCCATATAATAACTATAATTTAATAATTTTTTACGCTTCATAAAATGTTCATATAATGAAGCATTCTGCATCTGCAATCTGCTGAGGATTATCGCTTATAACATTTATTCAAATGGAGAAAACAGTGATGTTTGCTTAGAATAAAATCCATGTTAAGAACTGGTTAAGAACTGGGCGCTTGTAGTGCCCCCACCAAGGGCTGGCTAAGTTTAGTATACTGTATATTGTTCTGCTGTAGCTAGCTGAGGCTAAGTTTAGTATATACAGTTCTGCTGTAGCTAGCTGAACTGCAATTCATTTTTATCTATGTACTGTTTAAAGCCTTTATTTTTTACCCTTATATTATACTTTAACCGCTTGCCGACTGTATACTGTAAATATAAGGTGGCAAGGTACCTGTACGTGATCCTGCACTTCCGGGTCTGGGGCGCGCATGCTTGGACACAGTGGGAACCAATCAGCGGGTCCAGCAGAGGCGATGTCCGCCGGGACCCGCCGATCGTTTGGGGCCCAGGCAGAGCGGCGGTCTGCCTATGTAAACAAGGCAGATTGCCATTCTGTGAGAAGGGAAGGCTGTGATCCTGTGTCCTCACAAAGCGGGAACATGGATCTCTGCCTTCCCATAGTAAAAGCACCTCCAACACAGTTAGCAAGCACTCCCTAGGTACACATTTTACCCTTTGATTGCCCCTGATGTTAACCCCTTCCCTGCCAGTGTCATTAGTACAGTGACAGTGCATATTTTTAGCACTGATCACTGTATTAGTGTCACTGGTCCCCAAAAAGTGTCACTTAGTGTCCGATTTGTTCACCGCAATGCTGCAGTCCTGCTATAAGTCACTGATCACCTCCATTACTAGTAAAAAAAATGAAATCTAATCCCATAGTAGATGCTATAACTTTTGCACAAACCAATCAATATATGCTTATTGGGATTTTTTTTACAAAAACATGCAGCAGAATACATATTGGCCTAAATTGATGAATAAATATGATTTTTATCCATTTTTTTATTGGATATGTTTTTTTCAAAATTGTCGGTTTTTTGGTTATAGCGCAAAAAATAAAAACCTCCACCACCAAAAAAAGCTCTATTTGTGGGGAAAAAAAGGGCATCCCTTTTTTTTGGGTACAGCATCGCGTGACCGTGCAATTGTCAGTTAAAGCAACGCAGTGCCATATTGCAAAAAATGGCATAGTCATGAAGGGGGTAAATCTTCCGGAGGGCAAGTGGTTAAATGTGTTGTTAATTGGTATCAAGAGGGTCCATTTATTTTGATAGGAGACCCCTCCCTTTTTGCTGGGGTTTTCTGGGTGTTGCCCCCAATTCTTGGATGATGGTACCGCCAACCTTTCTAAGTATATTAATATTACCTACATTCTAAATATATTTTATATCTGTAGTACCCCCGCCAAGGGCTGGAAAAGTTTAGTACTGTATATAGTTCTACTGTAGCTAGCTGATCTGCAATTCATTTTTCAGGCTTTCCAAAACCTGGTGGTTAATTGCTTCTGTATTTGCTGGAAAAATGGTCCAGCAATGGTGTGGGAGGGTCAATCATTGGAGTTATGAATAGAGAGAAAGTAAATGCTTGGAAGGATCTGATCAGCCTTCTCTCTCCTAGGGCTTCTCTCCTGAGGCCTGAGCAGTTGTTATAGGGCCCAAAAAAAAAAACTTTCCTGTAAAAGCTTGGCTGGAGAGATGGGGGCCCTTTAGCTCCAGGTGTGGAAGTGCATCTTGAGGATGTGGCACCAGAAGTTGGGAAAAGACTGACTGCTCGAATAGGGTTACACGTTTTCTGGTCGTCCCCTCTTCTATCAGCATTATTTTTGAGGCTGCTACTATAGGGCCTAAAACTGCTGGAACAAGATAATCAAGCAGCTGCCCTCCAAGATTTGTGAGTGCCTTGGGTATCATGCACCCTCAACCCTCCTCAAATTTGTTGGTGTGCTACTGGGACAGGAAACAGGGCAGACAGCCTCTGAACAGGTAAGGGGGACCTAGTTTATTTCCGGCAGCCCTTTGGAGGGTCATTGTTATAACATAAACAGGCTCTTACTGCAAGTGGAACTAAACTGGGTAGGGTGAGCAAAAGTTTAAGCCTATCTGATCCCAAGAACAGAAATGTAAGCTTACAGCTTTCCAGTCCCTAGATGTTTTGAGGGTATTTCTTTTGTGTTTTTTTTTTTCAGATTATTTTTTCGTTTATTTTTACTTGATGTTCCTGCCAGTAACACACTCTCCACACTATGGTGCAATACATACCCGCAGTACTGTGTATATGAAGGAGCAGAATTATGAGTGATAGCAGAGCACATAGTCACCAGTTTTGCCTGTAGTCTCCCTTCAGCTAACTTTCCCCCACTACTGACTTACCATGCCTTGTTCTGCACTGTATCGCTGTGTGGAAGCCGCCATCTTGGTAGAGCCAGGACTTTGCTTCTTCATGTCAGAGCCTTCAGCAAGGAAAACAGTGAGAAGCACAGTAGTTACATGATAATATTTCACTTCAAAGCTCCAGCAGCTGTACTTTAGATCCCACACCACAACATTACAGATATACAGATTTGAGGCTACAGGTACTGAAGTACTGGGGTTGCCACCTGATCCCTTTAAACCCGAACATATATGAATTACACAGGTTCTGAGGCCAATTTAATGCAGATAAGGCACCACGTGAGTTTAATTAAAAACTTAATCAGCCAGAGAACCTGTGTAATTCATGTGTGTACAGATTTAAAGGGATGAGGTGGCAACTCTATGGAGTACCCAGACACTTTCACATAACAAAAAGTATACTGCTACTTCAGAAGGAATTTGAGGCAAACAGGTACATTTTGATAGTACTTCTAGGCAGAATTAACTTTTTTAGCTGTTTTCTATAGCACACCACATGTTCTGTTTTTGAGTTCAGGTCCATTATAAGTCTTTTTCCCACCCTACAATTATTACAGGGACCATATTACTATCACCAATGTTTCAGTTGTGACAGGAAGCAAGGAAAAAACACTGGTTGTGTCCAGGACGGGAGGTATATTTGTCCCAGATTCAAGCAATATACAGATTGCTTTTCTTTTTGTGCTGGGTGGTGAGCTTAATTGGCTCACTGAGGGGTTAACGAGCTCAGCCAAAATAGGCCTAGTACTCAGGGCTCTATAGGCCTGGTTCACACCTATGCATTTTTAGTGCGTTTTCAGTTTTTCAGAAACACACTACAGTCCATTTACATGGTTTCCTATGGGTCATGTCCACATCTGTGCATTTTATGGAAAGGGCCAGGGACTTTTTTTTCTGGTTTTTAGTTCTATAGAATTCAATGGATCAAAAACGTGTATTGTCTCTGGCCCTTTTCATAAAATGCACAGATGTGAACGCGACCCATAGGAAACCATACCAGATGACCTCTACCCATGCCACATCCCAAAATTTAATCTACAGAAAAAATTGCAAGACCTAGTCTGCCTAGCCTGTGCAAAATTTTGCCACACCTAGCAAAAATCTACACTAATCACCTACCTAGAATGAAGGGCGCTACACCTACATGCCTTTTCCATCTTTCTTCTGCAAAGATAAAAAGTTAGAGATCCAATAATATCTATTTGTTTTCTAATACAATACTGTTGTTCAAGATGAACGTTTAAAAATTATCCCTAAGTTGGTCTTTGAATATCAGTTTTTGGTAGACTGACACATTCTGCATGGTGCATACCACTTGCAACAGATAATGTTGTGTTTCTGCTAATCATAGTAATGGCTTATAATTACAGAAAACACACATTCCACTATGTCTTTCTGTAAGCTTGGCATGATGAGGCTCTGTGTCGTTTCATGAGACAGTCAGGGACCAATTACAGGATCATTATCCTTTGTAAAACTTAAAAGGCTGTTTTAGACTTTCCTTATCTTGGTAGGGGAGCCTCTGCATAGCTTGTTGTGAGCAAGAGCCCGGCTGTGTACTGTGTTTTACATGTTCCTGAAATGTATTGTATTTTCTTCACCTTTATTCATATTGGTACATATTAAAAAGACAAGCATATCTTAAGATGAGTTGGTGAAAGCACCAAATACAAACAATATTTTTTTCAATTTTGTTTGCAATAAAAAAAAAATTATGCAAATTCATTAGCTGACATAGAGACCGACTATTAGACTATTTATTAAAGCAGACCTTGCAGTGCAATACAATGTTTGCATATACTGTCCAGGCTCCTTCCTCCCAGATAGCAAGCAATTGTGCTGCATGTTTGAAAATTACTTGCTAAGCTAATGCTAGACTTGCCAGTTTGTTGCACAATTGCAGCAAGTCCGCATTGCATGACTCCAGATCAACTTTCTTTGCAAGCATTCTGCAAGTCTGCTGCAAGTTCTGGTTCAGTTATGTTGTACAATAGTCATCCCACCACAGGGGTCACTGTTGCTGAATTTTCATGCTGTAGATTTGCAGAGCTCTTCCTGTAGACTCACCACTGCAACTTTGCTCTTGCTAAAAACCTGCAATGCAAATTTGCTACAAATTGGAAAAGTGTCAACTAGAACTTGTGCTTCAAGTGCTCTGCAACTGTACAACTTGCCAGTGCAGCAAGTTAACAGACTTTCAATTCAACATCTGCCACAAATTTGTGGCAAGTCATCCTTGCTATCTGGGCTGCTGTGTAAATTGCCTACTGCTATTAGGTACAAAAGTTGTGAGGGTAAAAGTTAGATTTTATACTTGCCTGACTACGGTCTTCCATTCACTGGGCTGTAATGCTGACATAACCCTGCTTCTGACAAGATTCTGGGCAATACACAGCAGCCTTCTCATGTGAGAGGATTTATGAACTATGACAGAATTATGTAGGGTTGGCTGGTTTTAATTGGACTGCTATGATCCTGAGATACTGTAAGTATTGACCACAATAAGCAATTGGTCCTGAGTGTCTATGCTTCCCCTTTAATCCAAGTCTAATTGAGTCCTAATGAGACAGAAATATATTGGAGGTTATACGTACCTCCCAAATAATGAAAACCCCAAATACTGCCACCCTAAAACAAAATGCATATTTTAAAGGGAAGTCTTGTAGAAAAAAAATAAAAGCTAAGGATTCTAAGGATAGAACAAAAGCTTAACCACCTCCTGCCTTGCCAATGCACAGATGTGGCCAGGCGGGACATGTGTCGTTCTGGCAGGACACTGGTGCTCATGCATGGGTGGTTGGCCACTTTGATATCACTGTATGTCAATACCGCTAGCCATTGACCACCCCCACAGCAGTACAATGTCACCAGACTAGTGCTGCCAGGGAGTGCACCTAATCACCACCGCACCAGGCGGTGTCCATAAATATCACTGCCCATTCACAATGTACCTAATCACCGTTGCATCAGTCACAGTGTCCCTTATCACCGCAACACCAGTTACAGTTTCCCTGATCACCAACACACCAGTCCCAGTGTCTTTGATCACTGCCACACCAGTCATATTGTCCATAATCACCGCCATACCAGTTACAGTGTTCTTGATCATGGCCACACCAGTCCCCATTGTCACCAGACCAGTGTAAGCCAGCACACAAGTCTCACACATGTGATATCGCCATACTCGGGAGGAGTAGTCGAATGTGTTTTGGGTTGTAACTCTAAGTGTGCCCATGCTGTGAGAGGGAAATACCTTGTTAAATTGACAACTTTGTGTAGAAAGATTACTTTTCATTTTCTTTCTGCATTTTTCAAAACTTTGTGGCAAACAAGCGAAGTCTTCAAAAGAATCACAATGCCTCTTAGAAAATGACTTTCTTTCAGAAATTCCTGACTTTTCAGAAAATCAGCAGGCGATTGGGGACGCCCTGACACACTACACGCTATTATCAGACTGAATGCAGCGGAGAATTATCGCCATGGACACGTCATTTTTTATTGTCTGACCTTGGTTCTGAGGCGGCACCCTGGGTTCAATAGAAAACCTTAATGAAATTCCCCAGGATTGCACCGGCACCACAATAGGTTTCTCATAGACCTTCTCTTGTGTATCTCATTGACGTGGCGTCCCCAAAGATATTGGGTACCTATATCTGCTATCACTACCATTGTGCTAACATATATAGCCAGGACCACTTACATCACCTGCAGTTGCCATTAAGCTGGGACGAAGCTGTCTGCACCTTGGCGTGTGTATTTGCTAGACCCCACTGATTTGGAGCTTGGAGGTCAGTATAATCCCCTGAAGAAGCCCATGGGGGTGAAACCGGTTGGGATAACAGTTGACTGAAGCCAGTAGATTGTATGGCTGTGCTCCTTCCATGTAATATTTGGAACACTTTTGATTTTATTGTTTATGTATAACAAATCAATGATTACCTTGTCATAAATAAAGATTTATTGTTTTATATAAAACTTCATTGGTTTTTGATCAATTTCACAAAACAAAAATAAAGTGTTAGAGTGATGCATTATGATTACAAAGACCATACCTCCCAACTTTCTGAGACGGGAATGAGGGACACATATTAGAAAAAGTATGTAGGCATAGGACACACACCCTGCCACGCCCCCTTAAAGGAGAATGATAGCAAAAAAATTATTAGGTAAACCCACAAGTGCTTTTTTTACCACTACTATTCCTTTATATTAGCTTTTTAAATGTACAAATGCACCAATTTAGAAATTGGGTTAAAGTTTAGCATTGTAAAACACTTTTTGATAGATAAATAGTGCATTTTATATATAGGTATATGCATTAGACCAAAATGAGGGACAAATGAAGAACAATCAGGGACAGAGGGACATTGTTCCAAATGAGGGATAGTCCCTCGAAATCAGGGACAGTTGGGAGCTATGCAAAGACATTGACAGTCTGGCATTTGTGCAATTAGGTTTTTGCTGACAATGGAATGTGGTTAAGCTGACTAACACCAAACAAATGCATGTTATGTTGTGTGTTATTAATAGAAAGAGGATGTGAAATTGAAGTGATTCTAATGGCGTTTAAAAAAAACAACAACCATGTTATACTTACCTGCTCTGTGCAATGGTCAATGGTGCAGCAATAGTGGCAAAGTTAGGAACAAATCAATGGTAATACCGGAGTATGCCCAGGAGTGCTCAGCAATGTTCTTTTGTGATGGGATGGAGCCAAACCTGAATAGCCTCTACTAGGGATGGGCAAACGGTTTGGGCCGAGCATGAGTTTGTGCTGAACATTGACTGTTCGCCGAACGACCAAATTATTAGGGCGTTTGACCATTTGTTTGGCCCACCGAACGACCACAATGCACTGCCTCGCCACACAGTGCATTGAAAGCCCTGATTGGCTGAAATAGTGAAAGCTTCGCCCAATCATGGCACAGAGCACTGTCAGAGCCATGATTGAACACTGTCAGGATGACTCTATCCAATCAAGGCTCATTGCTCTTAGTCCCACCCCACACTATAAAAGCATTCTTTCAATAGCGGCCATTTTCAGTGTGATATTGGCATGGAGAGAGATAGAACAGGGCTAGGTTCAGTGCATCTTGACAGCTAGTGTGCTATAATGGGCTATTGTGATTCTCTTGTTAGTGTAGAATATTAGTTTAGTGTCAATCTAGGGATAGTCAGTGTGAGTGTAGTGACAACCATCATTCATCTTTGCATTAGTGTGCAGCTAGGGACAGTTCAGTTAGTGTCAGTGTAGTGTAGTGATGGGTCATTCGTCTTTACATTAGTGTGCATCTAGGGACAGTTCAGATATTGTCAGTGTAGTGACCGTTTAACACTGTATATTTCATTGCGTTACTGCAAGTTTAACGCCATATATTTCTGTGCGTTACTGCAAGATTAACGCTATATAGTTCTGTGCATTACTGCAATTTTTTTTTTAATCAGGAAGTTTCTTTATTTTGATTTAAAAAGATAAATGACAAAATTATTTCCAGGTGTACATAAAATGAAATATATACGTATGGTCAGAATCAATGTACAGATATACAGATATCACATGAGTCAATGAAGCAATGTCCGTAGTCTCTGCCCATTACATCACTCACTAATTTGCGACCCATTCCCATTCTGTTTAAGACAATTATAGTAGTAGTCTGTCCAGCACATGTTGAGAAGGGGCAAGACCTGGAGATGCCTACCAGTAATTCCATATGTTTCCAAACTTTTGTGGGGATTTTCTATGGCAGTATGTGTTTTTTTCTCTAATATTATTTACCGACTCTAACACTGTGCACGTGTCGGGGCCCTCGGGGACAACCACAATCTTGCTATCAATTTCTTGGCCAGGTATAGCAGCCAAATGAGAGCCAGGTAAATGTGTGAATGATATAGATCCTCCTCCAGAGACCCCAACAGGCACGTCAGCGGATCCACCGACAAACACACTTGATAAACCTCATTGATTGTTAAAACAACAGCATTCCAATATCTCTTAAGTTTGGGACATTTCCACATCATGTGGATAAAGTCCCCGGGGTGAAGTTGACATTTAGGGCATATTGGAGAGTCCCTTCTGCCCCACGTATGAAGTTGAATCAGGGTCCTGTAAGTGCGATGGAGGACAAATAAATGAGATAATCTGAGAGACCCGTTGCCAGTATTTGTTCCCACTGTGCCCCATCAATGTGGCGCCACTATCTTGATCAGCATGGTCTGATGATGAATGGGATCCCGGTCCGCGCTTAGACATCGCTGGAGTGGCAGTATGAATCAGAGAGAGATAGCTCTGTACTCGGGGGGGGGGGTCACTGTATAAGTAATCACCCGATAATCATGCTTGGGACTGTGCCCACAGGATCAAGAAGAGGATTATGGGTGGAGCTCTCTGTCCATGCATCTGGCTACACGTGCCGCTAAGCCACACCCTTACTGCAAGTTTAACATTTAACTTAAGATTTTAAGCAACAGACAGCATGGATTCATGAAAGACAGAAGTTGTCAAACAAACCTGATTTCATTTTATGAGGAGGTAAGTAAAACCTTAGACAGAGGGGTGGCTGTGTGACTATTGGAATCTGGTAAGTCTTATTCTTAGTAATTGGTGATGAGAGACTTAAGCCAGAAAATCGGTCAAAAGATAGGTAAATGTTTAACTAGAAAGGTTCGGACATCTGAAATGGAATGTGTAATCGGCATACACCCCTTGCCACAGTTTGCGAAAACGTTTTAGGTTCATATGGTGTAGGTGTCGGTGGGGAGACAGATTCCAAAATGAATGGAGGAGTATTTTACTTTAGTCCAAACAAACTGTTGAAGACAGAAAGTACTTAGGTACGACAGACAACGAATTTTAGAATTCAATTTACAATTTGAACGTCATTCCCACACCGAATCGCCGTGCACATCGGTCTACGTACCTGTCTCTCGAGGTGGGTATTAGGAGAAGAACTAGGACACCCGTGTCAGGGTTCGTACTAATAGCCCACTAATGAATATGTCACTGGGG
>BLSH010438701.1:18183-35668 GCA_018402905.1 Glandirana rugosa | reverse complement strand
CTATCCCCATTTATTTGTAGGGCACTTGCCCTAGTTTGAAGATGATTTTAGAACAGTTATATGGCTTCTACCGTTAATTAATACTTTTCAGACACAGTTTGAAGATGATCCACATTCACCTCCATTTTTGCTTTTTTTATGTTTTTATTTTTTTAAAAATATTTAAAGTTATTTCCCTGTCCCCATTTTTTTGTAGGGCACTTGCCCTACCCTTACCCCCATTTTACTTCCTTTTGCAGCCCTCTAGGGCTTTCCAGGACTTTGTTACAGCCATTTTTGTGCCTAAAAGTTCGGGTCCCCATTGATTTCAATGGGGTTCGTTGTCCGTGCGATCGTTCGGGTTCCGTCCGGACCCGGACTTTGTCCCGAAGTTCGGCCAGACCAGCAGAACCCGAACTTCCAGAGGTTCGCTCAACTCTACTCATGACCTCTCAGCAGCCTCCACTGACAGGGATGATGGTATAGCGCAGGGTGTCCCAGGTCCTTGCAGCACATCGGCCAGCAGCACACCACCAGCTGTAGACTATAGCCACAAAATTTCTCTGCCCCATCTACTGCAGTGGAAAAAAAATACAGTCCCTGCCACCCACATGCCCAGCGACTAAATGCTAGCTTGTCAAAGCTGTTGGCTCTCCAACATCTGCTTTTCCGCTTGGTGGATTCTGCCCCTTCCGTGAATTTGCAGAATGTGCTGTACCACAATGGCAGGTTCCCAGTCCTTATTTCTTTTCACGTAAGGCCATTCCATCTATCTACCATCATGTGGAAGGCAATGTTGTGGCATTGTTGGGCAAGGCAGTCAGCCGCAAAGTCCACATTACTGCTGACACGTGATCCAGCAAGCATGGGCAGGGACGTTAGGTATATTTCGTTCACAGCACACTGGGTAACGCTGATTGCAACTCTGAAAGATGCAGGACAGGGCTCAGTGTGCAGCTTGTTGCGCCCCCACGTCTCCATACAGCTGTTGATGATGTGAGATTTTTCAGCTCTACCCCCTTCTCCTCCTCCTCCACCTCCATGCCCTCCTCTTATGAATTGCCCTATAAACCTCAAGTACCCCCTAAGCGCTCAAAGGGCTATTAAATAAGTCAGGCTAAAAGGTGCCATGCAGTGCTTCAGCTGGTGTGTCTAGGGGACAGGAACCACCTCGGAGCAGAGATTCTTGAAGCTCTGCAGGGACAGGCCCAGAGGTGGTTCATGCCACGCCACATGTGCCTCAATTTAGTGGTGCAGCGTTTCCTAAATAGGTACCCAGGGTTGGAAGATCTGCTAAAGCAGGCCAGAAGAGTCTGTAGCCATTTGAGGCGGTCATACACAGCCAGTGCTTGGATGGCTGAAATTCAGCAGGAATTCCACCTGCCTGTAAACCGCCTGATTTGTGATATGCCCACCAAGTGGAACTCGACTTTGGTAATACTGCAGCGGCTGTACATGCAGCAGAGGGCCGTCAACGAGTACCTGTGTAAGTATGGCACAACGACAGGCTCAGGCCGGCTCAGCTTTTTTCCCCATGCCAATGGCTGCTCATAAAGGATGTGTGCACTGTACTGTTACCGTTTGAGGATGCCACAAGGATGAGTGTGACAATGCATGCAGACTCTGCATGGCATTATGGACAGGGCACTGGAGGCAGAGCAGTGGGAGGCAGAGGAGGACTTCCTTTCCTCTCCAGACCCACTTTATGCAAACACCATCTCTCCTATGCCACAGAACACACAAGAGGAGAGAGAGGAGGAGGATTCTGGCAGTTTCGGAGACATTGAAGCAGAGGAAGACATACGTCAAACAGTAAGCGATGGCTTTCCATCCCCAGAACCCTTGGGAGTAGTACGTGGCTGGGAGGCGGAAGTTCCAGATGCTGTAATCCTGAGAGACCCCGAGGAGTCTGCTTCTCATGCCTCTGCAAATTTTTGGTGCATGGGCTCCCTCATGCTTCAAAGCCTGCCAAAGAACCCAAAAATACTTTGCATATAGGAGAAGCATAACTATTGGTTGGCAACCCTCCTTGACCACCGTTTATAAGGGGAAAGTCTCAGAACTCATGCCGTCCCCACAGAGAGTGCAGAATATGAAATCTGTTAAGGACACCTTTAAAGAGGAGTTTATCAAACCTTTTTCCTGACTCTGGTAGGTTACAGTGTTGTGGAAAACATAGTTTTGAGGCTTCTGTTGGTCAAGAGAGGAGCATTGTGATGCATTTCTGAATTTTTGTAGTCCTCGTCGCCGGGCTGTCAGCTTCCATATCCCATCGTCAGTGTCTGCATCACATGGTGGACAATTATCTAGGGGCCAAAACAGAGGTGGAGAGCTTTCCAGTCGATGATCAACTGGCTTACTGGGTCATGAGAATAGACCACTGGCCAGAACTTGCCCAGTATGCTATTGAGCTGCTTGGCTGCCCTGCATCCAGCGTGCTTTCCGAACTGGCATTCAGTGCTGCTGGAGGTTTTGTTGCTGATCATAGGACGTGTCTGTCCACAGACTCCGTGGACCATCTGACTTTCATCCAAATAAATCAGTCCTGGATTACCAACAGCTATGAAGCCCCTGATGCCGATGTCACAGATTAAGTGTTTTTGGGATGTGGAATCTCTGCAGGACTTCTAGGCTGCCTAGCATTGTGGGCGTTGATTGCATCTGGAAGAATGTTTTTGGTGTTGGTTTCATGAGCACAATTAACACCCAAAGACCAATTTTTCAGCACCTGTTTGACAGTTGCATATCATTTTCAATTTTTCACAGCAAGGCCAATTCTTGCTTTCATCAAGAGTACCTCTACAAGGTTACAGTGTGAAGGCTCCACCGACACCCAAAGACTAATTTTTCCACCTGTTTGACAGGTGCATATCAATGCAACTTTTGACAGCAAGGCCAATTCTTGCTTTCATCAAGAGTATCTCTTATAGGGTTACGGTGCCCAGTTTTTCCACACCCATTAATTCTATCCAAAGTCTGTGGAAGAGACACCAGATTTATCCAAAAAATCTCGTTCCCAGTGCACTACATTGTGGCCTCATCATGGAGACTCGCTCCCCAATAAAAGAAGCTTGCATGGAAAATTGTCATTTTTTGGGCTTTATAAATCCAATTATTGCTGCAGCAGACTCTGTACATGGTACAGATGTGTCACTTTACAGGTTGACTAAGGGGACCCCCCCAGGCACTATAATGAAAGGAATTTTTCATTTTTATCCTTTCACTATAACCGCTTGCTGACCAGCCGCCGCAGTTGTACTGTGGCAGCTTGGCTCGGCTGAGCAAACCACCGTCATTGTATGTCGGTCATGCGTTCGCGGTTTGCAGGTGAGCGTGCGCCAACTGCACACTCCATGAGCATACCCGCGGGTCGGACAGTGTTGATGTCCGCTGGCAACCCGCGATCGCCTACTACAGAGCCAGAACGGGGAACTGCCGATGTAAACATGGCGGTTCCCCATTCTGTCAGAGGACATGTCACAGATCTACTATTCCCTGTAATCAGGAACAGTTAGATCTGTCATGCCCCAGCCAGCCCAGCCCACACACAGTTAGAACACAGTGAGGGAATACAGTTAACCCCTTGATTGCCCCCTACAGTTTAACCCCTTCCCTGCCAATGACAGTTATACAGTAATCAGTGGCTTTTTTTTAGCTCTGATTGCTGTATAAATGTCATTGGTCCCAAAAAAGTGTCAAAGTATCCGATCTGTCTGCAGCAATGTCGCAGTCCCGTTAAAAATCACATGTCGTCACCATTATTAGTAAAAAAAAAAAACAATAATAAAAACACCATAAATCTATCCCCACAAGTTGTAGACACATTATCTTTTGCGCAACCTAATCAATATATGCCTATTGCAACTTTTTTTTTTTAGCAAAAATATGTAGAAGAATATATATTGGCCTAAACTGATGAATACATTTTTTTTTCATTTTTCTGGATATGTATTATAGCAAAAAGTAAAAAAAAAAAAGTTTTTTTTTTTTTTAAATTGTCACTCTTATTTTGTTTATAGCGCAAAAAAAAATAAAAACCGTGGAGGTGAACAAATACCACCAAAAGAAAGCTCCATTTGTGGGGAAAAAAAAGGATGTCACTTTAGTTTGGGTACAATGTTGCATGACCGCTCAATTGTCAGTTAAAGCAATCGCAAAACATGCTCTGGTCAGGAAAGGGTAAATCCTTCCAGGGCTGAAGTGGTTAAGCATCAATAAATCACTGCTCATTTAAAAATGACATTTTTTACAAACTTTTTTTTTTTCAATGATAAATCTCCCCCAGGGCAGTATGCCCATACCCCCATAACCATTGTATGCCCAATTACTTGCATATAAACCTTCAAAATGGGCACTTTTGATTTTTCATGTTCAGGTCCCATAGACTTCATTGGGGCTTGATAATCAGTTCCCAACTTTCCCGATGTTCGAAAGCTCTGCTGCGAACCGAATAGGGGGTCGTTAGGCCCATCCCTAGCTTGTACCTTATTCATCTGAGGTTTCACAAAACTCCTATCCGCAATGTACCCCAGCTACCTGGTCTCTTCCATTGCAATTTCACACTTCTCAGGATTAACGGTAAACCTCTCCTTCTTTAAAGTTTGCAACAAGTCTGAACTGCCTGAGAAAATGGCACTGAAGTTAACAATGTCATCCAACTACACCATAGTGTATTTGCGATGAGGATGTAGTGCTTTAATATTCGCCTTCTGAATAGTAGCTGGGGAATGGGTAAGAAAGCAACCCAAATGGCATACATTTTACATTGGAAGTGACCCTCTGGAATGGAAAATTCCATCTTTTCTCTGGCTTCCTTGATTAGCGGTCTAAAGTGGTAACATACCAGGCTGATCCCAAACTTTCTATCAGCTTGTCTACTTGGGGCATCAGATATGCATCGAACTTCAATTCCTTTATTGAGCTATGCAAAGCTATTACAAAGCAGGAGAATCCCGCTGTGCTTCGGTATCAACACAATTGGTCTTGACCATTCACTCTGCAACTCCTCAATGATATTGAGTTTAAGCATTTCCTAAACTTCTCCTGATACAGCTTTCCTGAGTGCATTGAGAATGGGGTAGTGTTTTTACTGAGACCTTTATATTAGGCTTCATGCCATGGTCAATAACACTGGTAAGACCAGGCAGCCCTGAAGAGATCTCCCTGTTCCTGTCTCTAAGAACTCTTTTACATGCTGAGTTTGTGGCTTGGACATGGTGGTGGCAACTAGAACTAAGTCCACCCCTACAGGGGGCTCTGAATTAACCTCAACCAGGATAGCTATCTGCTCTTGGTCTTTCCAGGGTTTTAAAAGATTCAATACCAGGACCTGGATCTAAATCCAGGACCTCTGTTGCATCTGGCAGCAGATCCTCTTACTTTGCCATCTGAGATGATGGACAGTCTGATCGCTTGGACAATCTTATTTTCTGTCTTGTTTCTGGTAAACCTTGAACTTCTTGCCCCTCCTATGAATTTCCTATTTAAGCAATGTCTTTGCACTTACTTTTTTCCAGATTACCGTACTCTTTTCCAGCTAATATTTTGCCCCTTGTGCTCCTAATTCTGTCCATATCTTGATTACCACTCGTTAACGACCTCAGGTTTGTTCCTCAACTCTTCTGCTTGATTCCTACCTGCATCAACTTGTTACTGACCTTTTGTTTGTTTACCAACTATGCTTATGCTTGATTCCTACCTGCTACCAGACCCCAGCTTGCTCAACTCATGGTGGGGCAATCCTGAGGACCGTGACTGGCATTAGAATGCAGCAAAAAACATCTCCACCATCAGGAGCTCTGATGAATGCTGATTAGTGCTCAGACCCTGCCCCTCGGGTGAGCCCACATCACCCGCCAGGGGACCTGCTTGTGCAACTATCCTTCTGGCTTCTGTGTGAAACTTTCCACTGCTATAGCTACCAGCCTCTGAGCCCAACTGTGACATTTATGTGGTTGATTTGGTAAGGCTTTCGCTTTCTAGGTTGGTGTACTTTATAATTTACTTTACTGACCTTTTGTACCACCTCTAACAGCCCCTGGCACCTGACCAGGAACTTACTTTCACAGCCTCCTGGTCCCCAGCGTGGAATGTCTAAGTCTGGCAGATTGGTTGTACACCCTTTTCTGTGCTTCTTGTGCCTACTGTAAATGCTCCTTTACAAAAGGTTTCACCTTAGCAATTCTCTTTCTCATTTTGGTGATATGCTCTACCATAATTTTATGTGGGGAAGATTCACTTTCCCAGATTTCTATAACTAGGTCAAGCCATCCCCATGGTCTTCACCGGTGCAGCAACTCAAATGGAGAAAACCTAGTAGATGATTGAGATACCTCTCTGATGCACTCAGAGTAAGCAGTCCCAATCGTTTCCATCTTTTTGTATAACCCTCTTGCGTATAGATGTTTGAGTTTTATTAAACATTATGACCAGCACATCCATCTGTGGATGATAGACAGAAGTCTGCAATTCTTGAAAACTTGTTAAATAACTCTCTAGCAATCACTTTTAAGGAGGTCTTCCTCAGAGGGACTGCCTCTTGATACTTTGTTGTGTAATCGAGTATTATTAGGATATTCTGGTGACCCTGGGGCTGATTTCCCCAAGGGGCCCACCAGATCAATCACAATACATTTAAATAGTACTTCAATAATAGGTAGAGGCACCAATGGAGTTCCTAAAATGAGACACTGGAGTAGTTAGCTGACAACTGGGACGTGAACTACAATATCTTTTCAGAAGTAACTCCCAGCCAGTAGAACCGGTCTGTTGTCTGTGCCTCTGTTTTCTTGGCCCCCAGGTAACCACCCAATGTGTCATTGTGAGTTAAGTCTAGTAACGTGCATCTAAAAGGCTTGGGGGGGGGCAGCAAATGATCCACAACTTCACTCTGGACTTCTGTGAATTGATACAGCAACTCATTATTGACCGGAAACACTTTCAACCTTGGGCACTTATGGTACCCCATAAATCACTATAACTTTTTTTTGAAATTTTTTAATGTGGGGTCCTGTATTTGGGTAGCATTCCTTGACACTTCCAGGTCAGTATGTGCTGGACTAGAGGAACCTTCCCCCTCATCCTTCTTGGGCATAACCTGGAGTGACCTACATAGAGGGAGAATCAACCCCCCTCCCGGAGTCTCCTTGATCTGTAGACCATCTACCACAGGTGCAACATTATCAGCATTTTCTACAATCACGACCTTCAGCCCTTCAAAGGGAACAGAATGATCACCATGTTTAGCCAGTCCCCAGCTCACATAGTCCTACAGTTCCACAAAGAGAGGACAGACCCACTCCCCCATGATATACTTAGTCAAATTGGGTATCCCCCCAACCTCCTGGATAACCGTGCCACATGCAGTGGATGTCACTGGCACTAGCGGGTACTACTTTATGTCCCCATGTATGCACACTACCCATAAGGGTTCAGTTACAGAGTCCACTCTCCCAGCTACCCCGGTTTGGACAAGGGTCACCTTACTACCTAAGTCTAGCAATGCCTGGGCTTAAAGTTGGTTCACCCAGATGTCACATTCAGCCAGATCCAACTGGGCAGCACAGACCCTCTGGGCATAGCAGGACACCCTCTATATAGCTCCAAACTCTGTGGGCTCCTGCTGCAGGGGACACTGACCACACCAGCACAGCTTATCATTCCTTCCTGCAGATTGGAACTCTGGGACACATTGGATGGTTGCTTTCTGGCTCTCCTAGGTGCTGGCTCCCACATTTGGTGATTGCTTTGCTCTCCACAATGACAGGGATCTTTGGGACTTGGCAGATCCAAGTGGATTCTCCACCATTGTGTGCTGCCCCACCATCTCCACCAGTGAATCCATTGTTTGGGGTTTATCATGGCTGAGCCAATTCTGAAGCACATAACGTAGTGCCCCTAAGTAGAGGTTTATGATGACCCGTTCCATGATCTGTGACCCCATGAGTTTTTCTGGTTGCAACCATTTTGTGGCTAGCTGTAACAGGTTGTGCATTTGAGACCACTGTGACTGGCCAGCGTGACATTTTTTAGCAATGCATCCAGTGTGCCTGGACAGCCCCAGTCTCCCAAAGGTGGGCTAAGATCTCCTGTTTGGGTTTTGCATAGTCTTTGGGATCAGCCACTGGCAAGTCATAATAGGCCTTCTGCAGTTTCCCCTATAGGAATGGACCTATGAGGTTGGCCCACTGGACCTGAGGCCACCCCTCTATCTCAACCGTATACATTTGAAGGTTATCATAAAAAGTGGCTAGGGACAATCATCATCTTCATATGCTCTGCTAAAGCAGTCAATGAGGTTAATGTGAAAACAAGAAAATAAAACCCCCCCCCCCAAAAAAAATAAAATAAAACAGGGCAGACTCGATGGACTACTCAGTCTTTTTCTGCCGTAACTTTTCTATGTTTCTATGATACATGATGCCCACCTAGGGCCTTTCTAGCCCCCTCCATTTTATCCTTGTGCGGGGAGACTGATGGGCACTCAATATGCACGATGCCACGCCTTCCGCACTGTGCACATTGCGTATCTTGTGGCGCTTGGCGCCAGCACGCTGTTTATCATCTGCTTACTATTTTGAGGTGACTTCCTTGTCGCAGAGTGCTGAACGAATGCGCTGATGTGCCTCCCCCCCCAGCGCTGAGTACGCTGAGTGTGGCGTTAGGAAGTGGTTTAGCGCCATGACCCCATTATAAATATCACTTCCAGGTTGAGCACTCACTTCCTCTGTTTCTTGCTCTGTCTGTTATACAACACACCTGTTTGGATCATGCTCTCTCTCCTAGGATTCAGATTCCACTGAATTTTCTTGGTGTTTTTTCCCATCACTTGCTCCTTTGGTGAGAGCTACATGTTTTCATTTCATATGCTATTTTCTACTTCGATTCCTCACCTGGGTTCACTTTTACTGACATCAAGCTTTGGGCTTTAGTCCTCACTATATCATCAGACATGCACTATTTACATTGATATA
The DNA here is from genome assembly GCA_018402905.1 of Glandirana rugosa. Lineage (NCBI taxonomy): Eukaryota > Metazoa > Chordata > Amphibia > Anura > Ranidae > Glandirana > Glandirana rugosa. The sequence continues at coordinate 26,717 of BLSH010438701.1, read as the reverse complement.
TATTTTATTACTCTCCACAGAGTGTCCTTTGAGACACACATTGCATTACTTTTCAATGGGGACCCCACTTCCATGGTAGTCAATTCACCATTGCTTGTATTATTTTCGTACTGTTGGCCCCCGCCACAGCTCCTGGAGATGAGTCTCCCATCATGTCTTCGGCTCTCAGCACCCCATTTGGAACCTATAGCTGGTTTGTGAGTAACCAGGGGGGATTATCTCCCCCCGTCCCTCTTCCTTCCCCTCGCTTTTTTTGTATCAAACATCAGACTACATATATATGCACTTTATTGCAGATACAAGTATATGTACCCTATATTGGCCTGATGAGTGGAAAGAACCCACACAATGCATAGAGCCCTTTTTGATGTGACGCTATCACTACCAGACCCTTATCCGAGCATGCAGCCCAGCATGCTCGGATAAGGGTCTGGTATGGATCTTGGGGTTCACTCCACAGAATTTTCACAATTATGATCCATCAATGTATTTCCTTATATTACGTAGAGGGGTCTAGGTCACTAACCAACACCACTCACACCACGGTGGTGAGGTGATATGTATGTACAGTATATAGATGTATCATGTGTTAGTAATGAGCAACATTATTTATTCACTGTATCTTGTTATGATTCAATATGTGAATATGTACCAATAAACATGATATTATATATTGATTTTATCATCTCATAATCGTGTGCTTCATTTAAAGTCCCAAATTTTCATAATCTTTTTTTTTTTTATGATTATAGGTAGGACAAATATGCAATACTTTGGTACACACTAATTTACAACACAAGTATGTGGTGTGACAGTGCAAGGCTCTGCCACTGTAAAATGGTTGGAAAAAGGACACAGAATTTGCATGGGTGCAGAGTACGAATCTCCAGAGTATCGATTTTGAGTAGAGAAAACTATAAGGGCCGGTTCACACTGCCACGACTTGTACTCCGAGTCCGACTGTTGCCCCAAGTCGCTTGACATCAGAAATCCCATTGAAGTGAATGAGAGCCATCTTAATGTACACTACTGAAGTCGCTCCAACTTCAGAAAAGTTTCCTGTACTACTTCGAGGGGACTTCTATCCAACTTGTGCCCATAGAATTCAATAGAAGTCTCCTCAAAGTCGGATCCCCCATCTATATTGAAGCGACTTTACAGGAAAAAGAAAATTTGCACAGGTACTCCCCACAAATTACCCAGGCAACCCCCTCCCTCCCTTCTCTGATTGGCCACAGGCAAAGTCACCTGGCATAGTCGAGTTTGAAGTTGCCTTGAAGTTTCCTAGAAGTTGCCTGGCAAAGTCGCCCCTGAAGTCGGATCGCCTATGTGTGAACCGGCCCTTACGCAACTGTTTAAAACTTTCTCTGGATTTTGGTCTGATTGGTCCTGATTTGGCTCCGTAGTTTGGAGATTTTGAAGTGTCTTGGGAGGGAAGAAATCTCCAAACCAGTGTCCAGATCCTATTGAAAAACAGGAGGGTCTGTGTGTCCAGATGCATGGACACACCTTATAATGAAGGACTGAGAAGAATAGTTCAGGGCTCCAGCCAGAACAGGGGTGCACTCCCATCTGAAGACTGCTGTAGACTCTGAAATAATAAAGAAAAACCCTAGGAACAGAAAATCCCCCCCCCCTAAAAAAAAAAACGCTTAAACACTAAACCCCAACCCAAATATTTGAGTCCAGCAGCTAAACAGTTATAATGCAAATATGGTTGGCTGATGACACAGGCAAATATGTAATCCTAAAAAAGGGACTGCAGGGTCTCTGAACTGTGAACGTGGGGGTGCACATGAATATGTAGCCCACCATACTGCAATCCACAGTAAATGCACACAATATGACACCATGTAACAACTAATTTTCCCTGCACAGGTTGTCAGCTCTCCTTAAATAACTCCAAAACACACACTGAAAATAGCTGCTAGGAACCCACCCTTTAATTTACCCTACATTGTATATGGAGGAGGCAAGCATGCGACCTTAGAGCACCTTACAGAGGGGGAAGCGCTGGACTGGTTGAGTGAATGGATGGAGAGAACCTGCCAGAGCCAGGTGCAATGTAAGTATTACACCTTACTCCCTAGACTAAATAGACAATTAAAACCCAACCCCAGGAAAAGTAAATGCCCTCTCTTGCAGTGGGGTTGCACTGAAAGGGTTATATGCTCATTAAATCAAGGGGACATGAAAAGCAGTTTTACCTACTTCTCCGGAAGATGGTGCCCCCCTGTACTCTGGCAATGAACTGTTCCTTGGTGATCTCACATTTATTGCAGGACTACTGGTTCTGCATTGATCTTGATAATGTCAGATGGCATCTGACTGCCAGAGTGTAGGGAAGAAGAGGCTGGAGGGACTGGTGGATTAGGTAAATAAAACTGCTTTTCCTGTCTAAACATGAATGAGTATTTAACCCTTGCAGTGGAGTAACCCCACTGCAAGGAGGGATTTTCCAATCCCACGGAGCTCAGCTTCAAACTTCATGGAGCAGAACAGCCTGTCACATTCTGCACATACAGTCATACAAAGCAGGTTCACTGGAGCACATGCCCCTATTCCACGAGGGGCCCCTTCATCGCTGAAACTTACTATTAAAGCACAGGCCTAGTGAGAGGATTTTTTAATCCACCAAACACTCTACACCACTAAAATACCTGAGATCCCTGTTACTCAGTTTGTGATTGGGCTCCTCAGACACTACTATACTAATTTTATACACTGTTGAGAGGCGCCGCATTACCTGTTCTAGATAACAAGATTGCTCCACTAAATGGGATCTAATCTACACCATCTTGCACTTGTTACTGACCCTTCTGTTATTGTTGAACCATGTTAGAGTTCCCCCTACCAGACCTCTTTAACAAGCCTCCACCTCCTTTGATTGGGGGCACCAGCAGGGGATCATGCTCTGCTTCAGCATGTCACAGTACATGTTGGCATTCATGGTTCCCTCAATGAACTGTAGCTCCCCAGTGCCGGCAGCACTTGTGCAGCCCCAGACCATGACACTCCCTCCACCATGCTTGACTGTAGACAAGACACACTTGTCTTTGTGCGCCACACACGCTTGACACCATCTGAACCAAATATGTTTATCTTGGTCTCAGACCACAGGATATGGTTTCAGTAATCCATGACCTTAGTCTGCTTGTCTTCAGCAAACTGCAGGCTTTCTTGTCCATAATCTTTAGAAGAGGCTTCCTGCTGGAACGACAGCCATGAAGACCAGTTTGATGCAATGTGTGCCGTATGGTCTGAGCACTGACATGCTGACCCCCCACCACTTCAAACTCTGCAGCAATGCAGGCAGCACTCATACATCTATTTCCTAAAGACAACCTCTGGATATGACGCTGAGCTTGTGCATTCAACTTCTTCTGAGTGGAACCTGTCCTGTTAAACTGCTGTATGGTCTTGGCCACCATGCTGCAGCTCAGTTTCAGGGTCTTGGCAATCTTATAGTCTAGGCCATCTTTATGTAGTGCAAAAATATTTTTTTTTTAGATCCTCAGAGATTCCTTTGCATGGGAGTTTTTTGCCTTGAGGTGCCATGTTGAACTCACAGTGACCAGTATGAGAAAGTAAGTTGTGATAACAAGTTCAGAGTGATAACACTGAATTTAACACACCTGCTCTCCATTCACACCTGAGACCTTGTAACACTAATGAGTCACTTAATTCTGAGGAGGGAAAATGGCTAATTGGGCCCAATTTGGACATTTTCACTTAGGGGTGTACTCACTTTTGCTGCGTTATTTTGAGGGGACAGCAAATTTACACTGTTATACAAGCTGTACACTCACTACTTTACATTGTAGCAAAGTGTAATTTCTTCAGTGTTGTCACATGAAAAGATATAACAAAATATTTTCAAAAATGTGAAGGGTGTACACACTTTTGTGAGATACTATATATATATATATATATATATATATATATATATATATACTGTATATATATATATATATATAGTGCCTTGAAAAAGTAATCATGCCCCTTGAAATTTTCCACATTTTGTCATGTTACAACCAAAAATGTAAATGTATCTTATTGGGATTTTGTGATAGATCAACACAAAGTGGCACATAATTGTGAAGTGGAAGGAATATGATAAATGGCTTTAATTTTTTTTTACAAATAAATATCTGAAAATTGTTGCCTGCATTTGTATTCAGCCCCCCTGAGTCAATAGTTTGTAGAACCACCTTTCACTGCAATTACAGCTGCAAGTCTTTTTGGGTATGTCTCTACCAGCTTGCACATCTAAAAAGTGAAATTGTTGCCCATTCTTCTTTGCAAAATAGCTCAAGCTCTGTCTGATTGGATGGAGAGCATCTGTGAACAGCAATTTTCAAGTCTTGCCACAGATTTTTGATTGGATTTAGGTCTGGACTTTGACTGGGCCATTCTAACACATGAATATTAGGCATGTGTAATTAGTTTTGTTCCGAATTTCGTTTTTAACAAATTTTTCAAAATTCGGACGAATCTGGATTTCCGAATTTAGAATTTCTGAATTTTAGTTTTCCGGTTTTGAAAATTCGTTAATCCGAAAATCTGACTTGCGGTAATTCGGAAATTCGGCCATTGGAACAGCCAAAAATCAGAAATTCGAGAATTCAGAAATCTGAAAATTCAAAAATAAGAAAGAACATTTGAAATAATAATTAACTAATAAATAACTATTAAATTATAGGCATTGGAATTTCCTTATAAAAAATATGGCTGTTAGTGATAAATTTCATATTTAAGTTCACTAACAGCTAACTTTGAAAGGAAATTCCAATACATATAATTTAATAGTTATTTATTAGTTAGTTATTTAAAATGTTCTTTGTTATTTCCAAAATTCAAAAATAAGAAAGAACATTTGAAATAATGACTAACTAATAAATAATTATTAAATTATAGGTATTGGAATTTCCTTTTAAATTTGTCTGTTCATGACATTAAATACAAAATGTATAACTAAACCATTCCATTGTATGTTTAAGGTTGTTATCCTGTTGGAAGATGAACCTCCACCTCAGTCACAAGCCTTTTGCAGACTCAAGAATATTATGCAAATAATGTTTTTAGTTGGGGATCTCCCAGCAATTCCCCAACTAGAAACATTATTTGCATAATATTCTTATTTTCCACTTTTGAGGGAACAGGCAATATATATAGAGAATGAGCTGGAGTGTTTTATCGCATATTTAATACAACACCAGTTGGTGATATATTTCAACACTAGTATATCATGTAGTTTGCCAAAAAATAGCCAATATAATGATCTACAACAAAATTGCGACCGGGAGGCCATACCTGCCCAGAGTCAACACTATTTGCTTATTATTTGATTTTTCTTACTTTGGGGAGTTGAGAAATCACTCTTATACATGAGGCCGGATTGGTTCACTACACATCTATGAAGATTCTAGTCAGTTATACTTTAATATAGCCCGCCATTACACTATTATGAGGTCTGCCACATATTGGTTAACACAGTGATCTCCAACAAAATGGCGACCAGAAGATATACTCACATCGTGTTTAGGTCTATATGTTAATCACTGAGTTACTATACACAAATACTGATATATCTAGAAGAACATAATCATGTCAGTGATCTAACAAGACACATCTTAACAACTTTTTTTTAGTTATGCAATCACGCTATTATATAGAAAAACAGACTACAATAAAATGGCGACCGGATCATTTCCTTGTCTTTACCCATAGATAGACTCGCCTCATGTCCAATAAGGTTCCCCTGAAGAAGTCACGTGGTGTGACATAACAGGTAGGGCATTGCCTGTTACTGGAAGTGATGTGGGATGCCGTTTTAACTTGTTTTTAGCTCTTTTTAATTATTGTTGATGTAAGCACATACTTTTACTTAATAAATCATTTGCATGTTTATAAATACTACACCATGAGAGGTCCCTTTGTTTAACCCTTATATATCCTGCGGAGCTACCAAAGCCGGTAACTGAGCAGAAGTACTGGGGCTAAACGAAAGCTGGAGAAGAGATCCACGGTATCATCCCATCTCCCACACTATGAGTATACCATCTCTCAAGAGCTATTAATACAATTTGGAGGTGAGCGCGTATATTGCACTGAGGTGGCGGTGAAGGCAACATTTTGGATTATATGAATACCTTATTTAAGAAGATAAGCACATTATTAGTTTCATTGGAGCACCTTACCGTGTAATATTATATCCATGGACTTCTACATTTGCACTCCTATGAGCTTTCATCTAGTTCAAGCCCCGTAGCACTTTATTATGGACTTTTATTATTGAATTTGCACATTGATATCCCAGAGTGGATACCCACTAGGTTGGTTATTTGCATGTGCACTTTGTTATTTTGATTGCACAAGTTATTTGTTTTCTGATAGATGTATGATACACAGGGATAGTGTGCAGTATTACCATTCTCTGCTTCTTTATCCCTGACCTGTCTGGTGTGTTTCTTGGCCTTCTTGATGCTGTTTGGTCACTAAGGTTCTCTAATAAACCTCTGAGGGCTTCACAGAACAGCTGTATTTATACTGAGATTAAATTACACAAAAGTGGACTCTATTTACTAAATAGGTGACTTCTGAAGGCAATTGGTTCCACTAGATTTTAGTTTGGGGTATCGGAGTAAAGGAGGCTGCATACAAATGCATGCCACACTTTTCAGATATTTATTTGTAAAACATTTGGAAAAAACATTTATCATTTTCCTTCCACTTCACAATTATATGCTACTTTATGTTGGTCTATCACATAAAATCCCAATAAAATACATTTACTTTTTTGTTTGTAACATGATAAAATGTAGAAAATTTCAAGGGGTAAGAATACTTTTTCAAGGCACTGTATATTAGGGATGCACCAATACTAGTTTTTTAACATGAGTACTGATACATTTCCTCAAGAACTCACGGATGCCAATTACCGATACCTAATTTTTGTGTCATGTGACAGTTTTTTTAAACTAATGAAAAATGATTGCAGTTTCTTTATAATTATGAAGAACTGTGCATGATGTCTTACAGTGGTACAGTAATAGGCGGTATATGATTACTTTTCCAATTCAAATGCAAGTGGCAAGTTCTTTTTAAGAAACAGAATAATCTATGCATGTTCAGTTAGAAGTCTGGTTTCTGGAGTCAGAATGTGTGACGCTGCAGTGAACAATCTTTCACTTTCCACACCACTGCAAGGAGCTGAAAGATATTTTTGTGCCATTTTGGCCAGAGTGGGAAATCACAGTTTACTGACTGCCCAATACCCAAGAGGCCTCTCCGAACGAGGCACAGTGACCTTTCCAACATATGCTTTTAGTTGTATGGTAGCAGCTGTGGGAGCACTGTTCTCAAATGTAGATGAATAAGCAATTTCCTAAAAAACTGTCCACACCGGTACCTGGCTGTTGGTCAGTGTGAAGCCTTTCCCAAGCACCTCGGGTGTAGCTGCCTATTCAGATTTTTTTACATTTGCAACAGGAACATTTCTTTGCCCTGCCTGCCAGCATCTGCATTTGAGAAGAACCGATCTTTATACCTACAGACATCCCAAGTCTCCCACAAGGTGCGGGAGTTGCCCCCATTTCGGCTTTGGCTCCCTGACACCCGCAAGTGTCGTGCAATATCTCAGCTACGGGCAAGGCCAGCTCCACCATGGAGCTGCAGGGCACTGCACGAGGGCCAGTCCGGTGACAGCAGGTGTGAGGAGCGGGACAGCAAATGCGACAAGGTGTGGGCAGGATGACATCCCAGCTCCAGCTACCATCTCCACAGTGGGCGGCAGCTCAGGAGACGGAGGCCACAACAAAGGAGAGCAGTGAGGGCCGGGCAAGCACCAATAGCCCGCGAGGGAGAAGACCTCAGAAGATGCGGGCAAAGCACCCCTGCCAGAGCCTGAAACCCCTGGACTCCTTCAACCTCCTCTCCGCTCCCAGGCCCAAAGGACAGGCTGACCGGGGGACCAGAGAATAAGGGAGGGCAAGAGGCGCAGGCAGCCAGGGATCGCTCCACCTCGCAATGATCCGCTGAAAGGATCAGAACACCTCTGTGACCATGAAAACAGGCCTGCTGCTGGTCATCCTGCTGAAAGGTACTGTACTCACACACCTTCCAGCAGACAGGGACTGGTACATGGGGGTACAAGAGGGACTGCAGACAGGGCTAGGGGTCTCTCTCTCACCCCCTCTCTCTTTCTCTTACCCCCTCTCTCTGTGTCCCCCCCCTCGCTAGGGACCGACGGACGCGGAGAACGGGAGGGAATAAGAGACCAGGGGGCCAGTCGGACAGGAAACCCGGACCCTCGCCTCTCCTCCAACTTCCTCAGGTCCCCAAAGTCCGAGACCGTCCCCACGAAACGGGCGTAGAAGACTCCAGAAGAGGGAGCGCCCGATAACCACGAACGGGCCGGGAGTGACGAGAGGAAACAACACCGGAGGCAGAGGACTCGACGGCGGGTGACACCTCTACCATCGACCTCGACCCTACAGTAGGACGGGTGTGGAACAGCGTAAACGACAGGGCGA